>JAAKBH010001159.1:0-43792 GCA_019776075.1 Amaranthus palmeri
TCGCTTTTTTCCCTTGGATTAGTTAGTGTGACTCAAAGATGCGCTCGAGCTCCTTGGCTAGGGATTAGTCGTTTCTTGTTGAGTAAACGCCGGCATCTCCACAATCCCGGGGCAGTACATTTGGTCAGAGATTAGGGTTTTGTAGTCACAAAGGTGTGGGGGGCCCAGCTTGTTGCTCGACGCCCTAACCCATACTTCGTGTAAAAAGGTATCTTCGATGAAATGACAAATACCGATTATATAAAAACAATAAAATAAACTAATAATAATAATAATAATAATAATCATAATAATAATAATACTAATAAATTAATAATATAATAATAATAATAATAATAATAATACTATAATCATAAATACTAATAATTAATAATAATAATCATAATACTAATGTAATAAGAATAATCACGAGTGGAAAAACCTCAAAATGCTTCGGTTTTTTGCCACTATAGGGCTTGCGGTTTATGACCCAAGCATTTATAAGGGCAAGCTGATAGCATTAAATAAACGCTGCGGTTTAAAAAACGCAGCAACAATTATGTTAAAGGCTACGGTCATCTACACAAACCGCAGCAAATAACATGCTTCAGAAATGTAATATGGATCCACATTAAAGGCTGCGGTCAGCCCAAAAAACCGCAGCCTATATAGTATTTTTTTTTTAATTTTTTTTTGTTTAATAAATATTTCTATATATTATAACCATTATCAAATAATAATTATATAACAATAATACACCAACTATAATCACCAATAATTATCATTAAAATAATAATTTAAGTACATATACAAATAGAGTATATATAAATATATAATATATATACATATATAGCATATACAAAAACGTACACCACTACGGAAACATAAGTACTACCAACATAAATTAGCAAGATAGACGGCAACTTTTTCTTTCACCTTGCGCATTTCCGTGTCCGTTATTTGGCGTGTTTCCCTTGGAGTGTCGTATAAAATCTACAAAGATAAAATAATTATAAGAAATTTATTAAATGTTATTATATATATTATAGACATCAATAATTTAAAAACATCAAAAATACTTACGGAATCAATTTTTTGTACCCCGTCTTTCTTCACGGCTTCTATGATATCATCCATAAATTTGAGAACGTAGTAGCCGCACGAAATGCTATCATTTTGACGAAAGCACTATGAAAGAATATATTATATATATACATATATGTTAGTGCCAAAACGCTTCAAAACTGTGAAAATTGCAACTTAACACTTCATTTAAAGCATATGACAATAATTTTTGATTCTTACCACTTCAACATAATAAAATATACTTATTAGTGTTGTATTTCAAGTTTCATGCGAATCAAATCACGTTTGAGCTACTTTAAGCGCGAAAATGCCAAAAAAGCTTAAAAAACCTTAAAAACGCAACTTAATACCCAATTTGAAGCATATGACTAATATTTTCAATTCTAACCACTTCAACATAATAATACATACCAATTAATGATGTGTGTCAAGTTTCATGCGTAACAAACCACGTTTGAGCTACTTTGTGCGCGAAAGTGCCAAAAAGCTTAAAAAACGTAAAAATTGCAACTTATAACAATTCATTTTAAGCATATGACAATATATATCAAATGATGTTATATGTACCTTTACAGGTTTCCATTTCGGGTATGTGGCTCTCACAGCAGATCCCATTTCTCCGCGCAGTTTCTTCATCACACTGAAACATATGGGGAAAGAATAAATATTTATTTAATACTATTTATTTTGTTGACAATTTATAAACTTACGCATTCAACAAAGCTTTGAACTTTATGTTGCGAGGCATGGCTTGTCCTTGATGTAATGAGTCGAAAACGTGCACCGTATTCTCCATAGGACATATTACCAAAAGTATCCAATGCATACTACAAAAACCACGATTTCAAAATATAAGTCCAATTTAAAAAATCAAAATATAAGATTAATTTCAAAAATAAAATTAATCACCTTTCATAGTATGGGGCCAGAATGAACGTGTGTTTAGATGCAAAGGAATGTTTCAAAGCACGTTCAACATATGCTTTGACGTCATCTGGATCACTCTCACTCTTAGCACCCGAAATCGACTCAGGACAAAACCATCCAAATTTTATTGGAGGTTCGAGGCAATTCAGCTCCTCGTAAGCCGCACTAAACTCAAGAATAAGATAATTTTGTCAGTAATTCGATTGTAAGTTAAACTCAAGAATAAGAAAATTTTGTCATTAAAACAATTAAACATCAAAACTTAAATTGTAAGTTAAAAACATCACATACAGCATGTACACATGGATAAGAGCGATATTCAAAACCTGCCCTCGCAAAAATTGCTCAATGTCACTAGGACCAATAACCATGCTAGGCTCCTCGGCAAAGCAGAATTGTTCTGTGCTCAAGGGTAGAATAATTGGGTCCTCCTCACGCATGCGAGATGCACCTTTGTGCAGCCATAGGCAATCAGGAGAGAGATGTTTAAGTTCCTCATCAGTCAAGAGTGGAGTAATTGCCACCGACGATGAGGAACCGATCTCTATCTTAGAGCCTTTTGAACTCTTTTCCTATTTCAATTTATACAATTAAATTAGTGTAATAATCACGGAATTCAAATAATAAAAACAAATAAAATAATACAAAAGATTATTACTTTGGCAGTGAATCGGACCCAAACATATGGCCATATGGCGAAACTACCTCGGGCGTCCGATAGTTTTTCAAAGGTCCATTCCGGCATTGGAACCGGAAGTGAGAAATCCTCGAACCCCGTTATGATATTTTCCACCGTCACACTTATGTGGCCACTTAAAACAGGCATTGAATGCACTGTTTGCCCCTTATTGGTTGGTTGCGCCATAGCGTACGCAACCTCAGTTAAGTCGCCACCACGAGCAACACCTAACTGAGGCAGCAAAAGACAGCAATAAATCGGCTCCTGAAAATTTTGTCGTTTAGTACAATTAACTTCATAATAAATTATTAAAACACGTTGCAATTTAAATAATAATGCGCTTATATATTTAAAAACTATATGTACCTCTATCACTGGCGCGGGTGTTGGTTTCGGAACCAGAGCGACGGAGTTCATGGTCTCCGATGTGGGATGCTGTGGCTCGGGTGTGTTATGGGTATAAGCGGGCTGGTGTGCTACGGGGGTAACTGGCTCAGGTGATGGCTCCACCGAAGCCTTAGGATCACCATGTTGACTTTGCTGGTCTTCGGCAATCAAACTTGCCAAGTCAACAGTGGGTGCTCCTATTTTCTGCAAAACCGATGCCAACTTGTTGAGAACATCTTTTGTCACTTCGGCTGTGATTTTTTCTTTGAGTCGTTGCTCTACTTCATCAAGTGATGGCATCGTTCTAGACCGAGTAACAACGAACTCATTGGCGAATGCCTTCTTTACGCCCACGCGGACGCCTCCTTTGCCGACTACGCGTCCTTGATGGTCTTTCCCTAAGACCATATGCAATGCGTCAACATTGCCTTTTGGGGTGAACTCCCCCGTAGCTTCTTTTTCTTTCCAGCCCATCTGTTCAAATAAAAACCCTCAATTAGTCTAAGTGTATAAGAAATCAAAAATATAATTAATAATATCAAAGCTTACCACAGCATTCGCAATTTTCTTCGTATCCGGATTAGAAATGGTAAATTTACCACTTTGATCTCAAGCATGAAGCCCGTAGTACCAATCCCGCACCCGATCTCCAGCAGGAGTATTTACGGATGCGGAGGTAGTCGTAGATGAGTTCGGGGCCGGAGTCTGATAGGGGTATAATCCCGCATCCACCCACTCTTTCCGGGCCTCATCGTACGTTCTTGGGCCCATGTGATGGTAAAACTTCCTTTTCTTTGCTGACTTGGAAGCTTTACCCCGCTTTTCCTAATTAATCAACAAAAGTCAAATGTCACATATTAATAGTTTAATAATTAAATCAAAAGAAATAAATTTAAAAAAAAAAACTATAATATGGAAAACTTACAACTTCGTTGAGAGTTGTTTTTTTAGCAACAAAAGCCTCCCATTCATTCTTCGATATGTTAGGCCATATCTCATACGGCATCTTTAAAGATACTGTTTGTCCATCTTCGTTTGCCACTTTGACATTTTTGGTCTGACGCTTACTCTTCATTGTGATCCATCCAGATACGAGCTTGGATTTGAAATCTCTGAATCTTTCAGCAACAGCTGAAAGAAAAACACTCTTCCTTTCCTCGTTGGGCTCGATGTGGAAAAGATTCTACAAAAGAAAATTATAATTAATAATTATTGTCAATTCAATTAATTTTAAAACAAAAGTAAATGAATAAAATACTTACCATAGTATCATCCCATAATGAGTTCTTCAAACCCTCTGGCACTTCGTTCCACGCGTGCAATATCGAAATCTTGCGAACACATAGGCCTATTTGTTTTCCATATTGCCTACGCCATTTTCCACATGGCTGACCCAATGCGTTATATTCGAGGTGCATAGGGTCCGCGAACTTGAGGTTTTTCGTAGGACCTCACCCTTTTCGTTTCTTGGATGACACTGTTGTAGACTTGTAGTAGGAGTAGTATCTGCGGCAATGACCATATCATTGATTGGAGGAGCAATATCAGCTGATTCCTCGTATCTATTAAGTGCGTCCTCATCATCATCTATGACCTTTTCCTTCGTCGGATCATAATCCTTATCCGACTCAGTATGAACATTGTCATCCAAAGTTTCAATCTCGGGCACAACTTCATCTCTGAAAAGATGCATTGTAGATAAAGTACCTGAAAGAATATATATATATATATATATATATATATATATATATATATATATATATATATATATATATATATATATATATATATATATATATATATATATATATGTTAGTGCCAAAAAAGCTTAAAAAAACATTAAAAACGCAACTTAATACACAATTTGAAGCATATGACAATAATTTTCAATTCTAACCACTTCAACACAATAATATACACCAATTAGTGATGTGTGTCAAGTTTCATGCATAACAAACCACGTTTGAGCTACTTTATGCACGAAAGTGCCAAAAAAGCTTAAAAAACGTTAAAAACGCAACTTAATACCCAATTTGAAGCATATGACAATAATTTTCAATTCTAACCACTTCAACACAATAATATACACCAATTAGTGATGTGTGTCAAGTTTCATGCATAACAAACCACGTTTGAGCTACTTTATACGCGAAAGTGCCAAAAAAGCTTAAAAAACGTTAAAAACGCAACTTAATACCCAATTTGAAGCATATGACAATAATTTTCAATTCTAACCACTTCAACACAATAATATACACCAATTAGTGATGTGTGTCAAGTTTCATGCATAACAAACCACGTTTGAGCTGCTTTATACGCGAAAGTGCCTAAAAAGCTTAAAAAACGTTAAAAACGCAACTTAATACCCAATTTGAAGCATATGACAATAATTTTCAATTCTAACCACTTCAACACAATTATATACACCAATTAGTGATGTGTGTCAAGTTTCATGCATAACAAACCACGTTTGAGCTACTTTATACGCGAAAGTGCCAAAAAAGCTTAAAAAACGTTAAAAACGCAACTTAATACCCAATTTGAAGCATATGACAATAATTTTCAATTCTAACCACTTCAACACAATAATATACACCAATTAGTGATGTGTGTCAAGTTTCATGCATAACAAACCACGTTTGAGCTACTTTATACGCGAAAGTGCCAAAAAAGCTTAAAAAAACATTAAAAACGTAACTTAATACCCAATTTGAAGCATATGACAATAATTTTCAATTCTAACCACTTCAACACAATAATATATACCTATTAGTAATGTGTGTCAAGTTTCATGCATAACAAACCACGTTTGAGCTACTTTATGCACGAAAGTGCCAAAAAAGCTTAAAAAACGTGAAATTGCAAATTCAAATTTTAACTACTTTAATACAATAATATATACCTTATGAATCAGTTAATTCAAATGTATTCCTTCCGTGTGATCTACACGCATATAACTAACATCTTCATCATCTTCATTCACCAACTTTGGATTGATAAAGGGTGGGGAGTCTTCAAAAGCATCGTATTCTTCCTCATCCTCAACATCACCTATACCAAGGATACTTCTCTTTCCCGGTACAACAATAGACCATTTTTTATCAGCAGGGTCTACAATGTTGAATACTTGCTTGGCTTGTGTGGCTAGTATGAATGGCTCCTCACTATCACGCAAACGAGCTAAGTCCACAAGAGTGAATCCACAAGGGTCATCATTTTTAACGCATCGTCGATTATTATCAACCCACTTGCATTTGAAAAGACCCATAGTAAAAGTACAGTAGTCAAGCTCCCATATTTCATTTACCCGCCCGTAGTATACTGATTTAGCATCAACCGGCGATTGATCCTTGGCACTTGCGTAAAATGTAGAAGACGACAAAATAGAAACCCCACTATTCTGCAGATACGATGACTTCTTATCTTGATCCTCAGTCCAAAATGTGAACCCATTGACATTGTATCCCTCATATTTGTTGACATCATCACGAGGACCAAAAGCTAACCATTTAACAATTTCAGATACACCCTTTAGTTCTTCACATATTACTCGATTATGAAACCAATCAATAAACGACTTGTTATGCAACTGCAATATATCAAAATGCTCGTTCAAAAAAGGATGGACTTCTGGAATATGATGCAACACATAAAGGTGTGCTTGTAGAAGATTGTCCCGAGGAGGTGTGATTGTTTTGGAGCCAATTGTTCCTTTTCCCTCAAGTCTTCCTTCATGTCGAGAGGTGGGAAGTCCAATAGGCTTTGCCATAGCCATATACTCGGCTATAAAGTTACCAATCTCATCGCTTACAGTGCCTTGAATCATACTCCCCTCTGGTTGTGCTGGATTCCTCACTTTGTTTTGTAAAACACCCATGTGTCTCTCAAAAGGATAACACCACCTTAAAAAAACTGGACCCAAAAGCTTTATTTCACGAACGAGATGGACAATAAGATGAACCATTATATCAAAGAAAGAAGGTGGAAAATACATCTCAAACTTGCATAAAGTTACAATCACGTCGACTTGAAGAGCATTAAGTTTAAAGGGATCAAGAACTTTACTACAAATAGTGTTGAAGAACGAACATAGCTCGGTAATAGCATATCTCACATGGTTTGGCAGTATTCCACGTAATGCGATCGGTAAGAATACTTGCATCATTACATGGCAATCGTGAGATTTCATGCTTCCCAACTTCAATTCACCATTTAGGGTCACAAATCTCTTCATGTTCGATGAGTACCCAGACGGAACCTTAATGCCATACAAAGACTCACAAAAGGCCCGCTTCTCTGCTTTGGACAATGTGTAGCAAGCTGGAGGCAAATAAACTTTGTCACTACTCATCTTCTTATCGACCTTTCCCTTGCTACTACCACCAACTTCATCAGTTCTTTCTCTTTTCTTACTCCCCTTAACCTGTGCCCACAACTCCGGACGAATACCCTTACATTCAAAGTAATCTCGCACGGCCTTATTATCCTTTGTCTTACCCAAAGTTGTTAAAATCGTGATTCAACTTAGAATCGTTTCGAGAGGTAGAATCGAATCGGTAGAATCGAATCGTAAAATCGTATGATTCTACAAATAAACTTAAAAATATTAAAAATATCTAGTTTCTTATCATTATTATCAATTTCAAAAGTTTAAATTTATGAATTACCGTTTCTTTGACTTTATTTTTAAGAATATAACAAAAACTTTTCAATAATTAGTTTAAATCTTCATATCGATTAAGAAATTTGTTTTTTAAAAAATTTTCATGATGGAAAATACGAAACTTATGTGAATATGTGAATGAGATTAGTAAAATATGGTACATATACATAAGAAAAATTTAAATAATTCATACTATATTAGTAGAATCGGATCGTTAAATCGTAGAATCGTAGAATCGTGTTATGATTCTACCTTTAAAAAATTTATTCCAACTAGAATCGTAAGATTCTACAATTTTAAGATTCTAACTGCGATTCAAATCGCTCGCTTGTTTTTGGATCGTAAAATCGTAAAATCGTAGATTAGAATCGCGATTTTAACAACCATGGTCTTACCCGAAATGTTCATGAGAGTCCCGAGTATGGCATCGCATACATTTTTCTCTATATGCATAACATCAAGACAATGTCTAACCTCTAAATCTCTCCAATATGGAAGCGTCCAAAAGATTGATTCTTTTTTCCACAATCGATCTTCACCCCCTTGCACTTGCCTTGTTTTACCAAATACGGTTTCAACCCCCTTAACCTGTTCGTAAACCTCATAACCGGTCAACGGTCGACGAGGTACACGGTCCTCAACCTCCCCGTTGAACATCTTTTTCTTCTTACGGTATTGGTGATCTCTTGGGAGGAACTTTCGATGGTTCATGAATACATGTTTGCAATTAGGAATCCACGTGGAATCCATGTCATCGATGCATATTGGGCACACTTTCTTCCCTTTGTTCTTATACCCTGATAAGTTTCCATATGCCTGAAAATCGTTAACTGTGCATAAAAGCATTGCACCCAAGGTGAACTCCTCATTAGCATATGCATCAAACACGGAAACTCCTTCATCCCACATCTTTCTCAAATCCTCAACGAGAGGTGCAAGATATACATCTATGTCGTTACCAGGTTGCTTAGGACCCGAGATAAAAAGCGAAAGCATAATGTACTTACGCTTCATACACAACCAAGGTGGCAAATTATAAATCACTAAAAGTACCGGGCAAGTACTATGTTGAGAACTAAGATTGCCAAATGGGTTCATTCCATCCGTGCACAGTCCGAGCCTTAAATTACGAACTTCATCCCCAAAAGTCTTGTGCAACCTATCAATACTCTTCCACTCCGGAGAATCGGATGGATGTGTGAGCAAGTGATCTTTTTTCACCCTATTTGCATGCCACCTCAAATTTAACGCATCTTTCTTTATAGAAAACAAGCGCTTGAATCTTGGTATTATCGGAAGATACCACAATACCTTAGCCGGGGGCCCTTTAGCATCTCGAGCCCCTTTACGCTTGTAACGCGATAACCCACACCTAGGACACTCTTCTAAGTTCTCGTTTTCATTCCGATACAATACACAATCATTCGGACACGCATGAATCTTCTGGTACTCTAACCCGAAAGGACACATTAGCTTTTTGGCATAGTATGTCGACTTTGGAAGTTCATTTCCCTCGGGAAGCATCTCACCTAACGCTTCTAATAACATTGTGAAACTAGTGTCACTCCAATTGAACTTTGACTTAATGTTGAAAATAGTTAAAACTGCTGTAAGTTTGGTGAACTTTGTACATCCAGGATACAAAGGCTTTTCAGAAGCCTCTGTCAACAAGTCAAATACACGAGGACGTTTTCCTAATTGATCCTCGACTCCCTCCATCATCTCTTCAACACGATCCACATCCTCATCAACATAATCTTCATCGACTACATCCTCATTGACATCGGTCACATTATTGACATCCTCAACAACACTATTTTCCTTGTAAACTCCCTCCTCACCATGCCAAACCCAAACATGATATTGAGGCCTAAACCCACGTCGAAGTATGTGCTCCCTAAGGATATAAACACTATCTACCTTAGATACATTGCCACAATTGACACATGGGCAATAAAAACCAACTCCCCCCGTCCTAACTTGATGTTCAACCGCAACATTACAAAATTCTAATACGCCATCAATAAATTCCGACGATTCAATGCTTCCATACATCCAAGAACGATCTTTTGTCATCCTAAGTGTGATTATTTAAATCAAAACAAAATTAATACACATTACATAAATAAGTTTATATATTCTTAACCCTAGATGACCCAAATTTATCATATTTAACCTTCTTATTATTTAAATTATTCAAATTATGTATATTTTAATTAATTAACAAACTAAGTACATAATATAAGTAAACTATTGTGATTATTCATACATAAGTAAACTACATAGATAGTTAAACTACATACATAATAAATCAAACTACATACATATACATAATAAACCAAATCAAATTATAACATCAACCAAATCAAAAAACCAAAAATCAAATTATCAAAGTTTCAAACTATGTCCAAGTATTCAACAATTCAAATGTACAATTTAACAACAATTCAACAATAACAATTCAACAATAACAAGAACTAACATGATTATGTTCATTAGAATTCAACAAAGCACCAATTACACTAGATTTTTGAACATTAGCAAGAATTCAACAAACCCTTAAAATTTGAAAAACAATGAAAATTATTATCAAAAGAAATTACCTTGTATATCTAGATGAATAATAGCAAGAATGTGACCTACAATCAAACAAGAACAACAAAATTAAGCATATAATTATCCTTATTTTCGTGCAAAAAAAAAAAATCAAAAGAAAACAAAAAAAATATAGAAACCAAATAAACCAAAATTACCTTCAACTTTTTCGTGGGTTTTAGGGATGAAGATGAACAAGAAGATGAACAAGAAGATTTTCGTGGGTATTTAGAGAAATTTTCCCACTGATTTTCGTGGGTTTTAAGTTTTTCGTGGGTTTTGTTTGAAGGTTGAAGATGAAGATGAAGAATGATTGAGAATTTTGAAGATGAACTTAGTTTCGTGGGTTTCGTGGGTTTGCAGATGAACTTGAAGATGAACTTGAAGTGAACTCGAAATGAAGAAGAACAGTAGCAGTTTCGTGTGTTTGCAAAAAGGAAAATGAACGTTAGAAGTGGAAAAGGCGGGTTTTAATAAAATTACACAAAAAAAAAATCATTATATGCTGCGGTCAACCTAAGGAACCGCAGCTTTTGTAGTGATTTTTTTTTTGGAGAGTTAATTGCTGCGGTTAATTGAAGAAACCGCAGCTTGTGTAGTGATTTTTTTTTTGAGTTAATTGCTACGGTTAATTGAAGAAACCGCAGCGTTTGTATATTTTTTTTTTTGACCTAGTTTTTCTTACAATTAATTGCTGCGTATCAATTAAACCGCAGCAAATGTTGCGCAGCAAATGTGATTTTTTCCACTAGTGATAATAAGAATAATTGAGTCGCCTCTCTCTAAAATCCTCCCCCTGTAGGGCGATTGTTCGCCCCGCCATGGCATACAGGCGGCGAGGCCGACCACCGAGGAGGAGGAGACCTCCGGCGTGCTAAGACTTCCGTCAACCCTTAGTTGATGGTTCCATACCCACACCCAAAGTATTGTTGAGTTCTTAACCTAACTCTAAAAACCCATAAAAATCCAAAGTATATATGGCCTGATTCGAAGGAATTGCTGCTACTTTAATGGCGGAAACTCCATCACAGGCGCGTCTATGGTGATGATGAACCTCATCTTCAACAGGTTGAAGAAACCCTAAAATTGATTTGTCAAATCGACCCCATGGATTTCGATGAAATCAAATGTAGATTCGTATCCCGGATGCTTGTTGCTCGACTCCCTACCAACTTCTTGTAAAAGTATCTTTCGATGAAATGAAATACGATTATAATAAAAAAATAATAATAATAATAATAATAATAATAATAATAATAATAATAATAATAATAATAATAATAATAATAATAATAATAATAATAATAATAATAATAATAATAATAATAATAATAATAATAATAATAATAATAATAATAATAATAATAATAATAATAATAATAATAATAATAATAATAATAAGAATAATTGAGTCGCCTCTCTCTAAAATCCTCCCCCTGTAGGGCGATTGTTCGCCCCGCCATGGCATACAGGCGGCGAGGCCGACCACCGAGGAGGAGGAGACCTCCGGCGTGCTAAGAATTCCGTCAACCCTTAGTTGATGGTTCCATACCCACACCCAAAGTATTGTTGAGTTCTTAACCTAACTCTAAAAACCCATAAAAATCCAAAGTATATGGCCTGATTCGAAGGAATTGCTGCTACTTTAATGGCGGAAACTCCATCACAGGCGCGTCTATGGTGATGATGAACCTCATCTTCAACAGGTTGACGAAACCCTAAAATTGATTTGTCAAATCGACCCCATGGATTTCGATGAAATCAAATGTAGATTCGTATCCCGGATGTTCTCAAAGCGAGTTTTTGGAAATCGATCTGATTTCTTGGTGTATGTTCTCAAGCTACCATTGTTCGAGATGCGATTTTAATGGCAAAAATCGACATTAAGATGCATCTATGGAGCCTTTGAAAACCAATTACAAAACAATAGCTGCTGGGTGTTGAATGTCTCATGAACTTCTTCGCAGTTGTGTTTTTGAGGTTAACACAATAAGTGTTATTCCTTCCACCTCCGGAATTAGGGCTAGATGCAAGCTGTTCTGAGATGGCGGCAGTGTCGACCACTTCTTCAAGACAGACGTTTTGAGAGGTAGTTCTGCCCTATTCTTGTTTGAGTCCTGCTCTGGTCCCAAGTCCAATTTGCTACTCCTGTCCCTTATATGAACTGCACAGTGCAGTATGTCTCTGAGGAAATGAATTTGGATTGATATTCCTTTCTTGAAGGTTGTGAATCAAACCCCTAACCCTTGGCATAGGGAGGCAAGTTATGAGTGTCACCTGCTGACTTTTGGTTGTTATGTCCTTGATTATATTTGTGGGTTGGTTATTGGTCTAGCGTTCTGGGTATTGAGGATATATTAGTCTCCTGGTAAATCTACAACTAGAATAGATACAGAGACTATCCCCTTGTTTTTTTTTGGATGATGAAACACTTAAAATGGTTCTTTGAGGTCTGCTGACTGTTTGTGTAACAGTCCGAAACTTAATTATCTTTAATAAAATACTTTTTCTGACACAACGGAAAACTTTTGAGCAATTACTCGGGTTTTTTTTTTCAACGTCAGACCAAAGGTATAAGCAAACTAATTAGATTTTTATAAATAAATACTTAAATAAATTAAATACTTTTATTAAAATTTATACAAATGTCCTTTTTAAAATAAGTTACAAATAAATTTCTTAAATACAATTATTGTTTAAATTATAATGAAAATCAAAAACACGATTCATCTCGAAAGAGCACCTTTGATCATGCTTCGTTGCGCTACTCTGATATCCAACTAACACCTGCAATACTCGTAAATGCACTATCCCTTAAGGGATAATTATTTAGAGTGACAACAAAAACTGTGTAGTATCAGCAACCATGGCTGAGTAGTACACCAATCAATGAAAACTTTATAGCACCCAAAAGGGACTCCACATAGCACTTAGGACTTTACATAAATAAGGACAGACAATGGAAATTAGGTCAACTATTAAGTAGAGTATCGAAACCTGCCAACAATTTTACAAGTATAGAAAATATGTGCATTTCAATAATTAATATATTAAAAAACAAGTACATTAAAACAAAATATGCAAGGTGTTTTATGTAATATAAGAGATTCGAGATTCATTTTTATGTTGAATTTATATATTTAACTTCTGGTCCTTCTGCTTGAGTACCCGGGCGTGATTTACTAACACTTCTGCTTAAGCATTAGGGCGTGGAATCCAAATTTTTATTTAATCAATGCAGCACATATGATCTTTGTTTGATATATGTAAGGGCCTGTTAGGGTGAGGTAAACCAAAACCCCTAACTTAGTGGGAGTCGTCACTCCTCCATTATGATGTTGCTCGAGCCACAGGTCAGGTTAAATAACCTTACTGTGTTCGCCGTATTTTACGTGCCGGAAAACACGTCCCACGTTTTTTACATGCCGGAAGCATGGTTTGGCGTTTCCTTACTATCAAGCATTTTTATTATCATGTTATTGTCTTCAGATAAATGCAACATTACAATGGCACATACAATATAAACAAAATTATAACAATTTACATCGAATCAAATATTCAGACACATTCAAACCAACATAAACCTTAATCTAAATTCTATAAAGAACACAATAAACCCAATCATAATTGCAGCTAAAATGGACAATTAAACTCAATTAAATACTTAAATTGTTTTGCTTGAATAACATGAATCAAATATTGCAATCAAAATCACAACATTATGATATAAGTTGATTAAAGATTCATTATTGGGAATTTTTATATCAAATTATACCACACCTTTTAGATACTTTAAAGAGGATCATTGATTAGAGTTCTACCTCACATAGCAACTTCAAGAAAAGCTTTGAGAAGAAAACCACATGTATGTACTTGAAAATGACCGTGGATGACTTCCTCTTCAATTTGGCTTACTTCCGACCCAAACAAACTCAAACCTCCACTTTAGTTCATCCAATAAACCCAATAAAAAGCTTAGTTGAGCCCGAAAACTAGACTAGAAGATTACTCAATTAATTTTCATATCTCTTGATCCCAATATTAGAAATCCCGTAATTGATTTAGGACATCGCTTACTAAAACAGGCATAACTCACTCATACGGAAACCAAACGAGACGATTCAAGTGGCTACGCAACCACGACTCGGAGCTCTACACATTTTATATAGACATCAAAACTAAAAAATTACCAGAACTATCTCAAAAATTGCAAAACAGTAGGTTCAGTTTCTGTTTTGAGATTTCAGAACACAATATAACCAATTTGAACTTAACTTGATACCAACCCAATTATCAATTGAACCGCAATTCACTCTAAGAAATATCAATACTAATAAATAACCCTAATTATTTGATTCAAAGAAGATCCAATTGAAATCCAAACTTGATCAATTAGTTATCCATTGTCTTAACTTTCAACTCGATTTTGAGGACACCCTGTTAGTATTTTGGGCATAACTCTTTCATACAAACTCGTTTCGAGGCGATTTAAGTACCTACATGACCGTGACTCGAAGCTCTACAAATCATATGAAGACACCAGAACTCAAAAATGACTAAAACTATCCAGAAAATAGCCATGAATAAACAGACAGAAACTTTTATCTGAACAAAAAATATTCTTTGGTACTTTAGATTCTTAATAAGGTGTTAGAAGATAATTTTTTTTGAGGATGGAAGTCAAAGAGCACATACTCCTAATATGTACTTGGATAAGGTGCTTAGTGGCATTTTATTTCCCAACAAATGACACCTGCGTGGCTGATGTGTCTCACACACATATTATTATTATTTCATCCATTTATTTTATATTTAATTTTCATCGTATATTTTATTTTTATCCCAAATTTAATACGACTGATATCCTTCAATAATAAAATATTATTTCGAGTCCGAATAAAATAACTTACTTAAAATTTAATACCCAAATAAACATAATTAATTACTATTAATTAAGCTGCTAAAATAGGGGCTGTCTCATTCTCCCCAACTTATATAATTTCGTCCTCGAAATTACTTTACACATCATAATTAACTACAGACACTCCTTAACTTAATTAGTACTATTATTAAGCTATATTAAAATAATGACTGTTACAGTTTGTGTTGTGCTGCTGTCAGTTTTGGAGTATTAGTAGATGCCTGGTTTGTCATGCAGGTAATGTTGGTGGCCGGATTCAGCTTTGTGTACCTGCTGCTGGCCTGATGCAGCTGTGTGCTCTCAGTTCATAAGGCCTGTACCAACACTAACACTGGTTTTGTATTGGCCTGAGTTAAGAAGTGTTGGTATGGGCGTGTTACAAGTCTATGAGGATTGCGTAGGGGTTCTTTTAGGTCCTAGTTAAGGGCTTGGTGCTTCATAGAGAGTCCTTGCTTTTAGGCGAAGTTGTATTGAAAGTGGGTTCCTAGTAAGTGTTGGTTCCTCCTTCCCCTAACATGGTGACTTTGAGAAGCCGACCTTTTCTTGGGATGCTAATCGAACCCTGACCCAAGTTTCGGCTCCCAATTGCAAGCGTTGAACAGCTGCTGTTTTGGTCTGGTCAAAATTGAATGTTGGTTATTAGTGTATAGATGCTGATGTAGATAGTCAGATAGCTTGATGAGTATCAACTTAAGATGCTTCTTTGATCCAATGAGCTTCTAAATGTATTGATCCTCTTTTTGGATTAGCCTTAGTTTTTTTTTTGTCTTGTTCATGCACTGTATGGAACATTACAGAACTTTGCTTAGTCTAACATGGCCACTGCCATTTGTAAATGCTATTTCATAGCATCTTAGTTTATAGGAACTAAATTTCCTTTTTGGAGTTTATTTCCCAGCCTAGCGAATGACGAGGGGCCTGTCCCTTAGGAGCTTCGTTTGGGTCGTCTTCTCAGTCTCTAGGACCTTTTGTAAGCTTTGGCTATTTTCCTGGTATGTTATAATACTTACTTTGCCAAATAATAATATTAATAATAATAATAATAATAATAATAATAATAATAATAATAATAATAATAATAATAATAATAATAATAATAATAATAATAATAATAATAATAATAATAATAATAATAACAATTATGATAATAATAATAATAAACTAAGTGGTACCAGTATTATGTTATAAGTATACTAACATTACTTAAACTATCACTAAATAACTGATGGCCTAGTGCCTGGAGTGTTGTTATAAGTATACTAACATTACTTAAACTATCAATTCCTACCCAAGGCATTTTTGTGGAAGGAATGTTATTGATGATTAACATTAAATCCATACTAGTAGTTGAATTTCCCTATTTACAAGTCTAATTGTATAAATGATTTGTAGTCACGTGTTGTGCAGGTGGTAGCCGAATATAATCTACAATGAGTAAGTACATGTAGGAAAGAATAAAATTAATAGGCACGTGATCTACCGTGGCAAAAAACAGAGTTATATGCCACAACCATAATTTTTTTTGTGGCAACAATCTAGCCACAATCACTTGTACCACGGTAGTCTCAAATTTAAATTCACGTGGCTGGACATCATAGCTACGGGAAATTCTTACTTATGCCACGATTGCTACTGTGGCACAAGTGATGCACTAGTGGAAAAAAAGCTATTGGCTGCGGTTAGTGATGGTAACGTTCCGGGTCAGCCCGGAACTGAACCGCTTGAAACCGGTCCCGGAACCAAAACCGTTCACGACAGGTTCCGAACCGCAGAACCGTGAACCCGCCGGGAAAAGTTGCCGGAACCGTGGAACCGCTGGAAAAAAAACGTTTGAACAGGACCAAAGAATCGCTGGCCAGTTCACCCGGACCAACGGTTCCAAGGAACCGGCTCAGGATCTGGAACCGGACCGGTCCGGTTCACCCGCTCCAACGGTTACTGGACCCGGAACCGTACGGTTCCCCCGACTGAAAAACTGCATCAACTTCAAATGCTTGCTTTTTCTTGCTCGGTTATCGAAATCGGACACATAATATACTGTTGGAAAGCGCTTGAAGTCTAGTTTCCAATGCCGCAAATCTTAAATTAATACGATATTCCTATCAAAAGTTATAGCCAAAAGAGTAGACATGTATCAAATTTCACCTTAATACTTTGCATTAACAACATTTTTCTACTCTTTTGCTTTTTTACTCTTCATGGCTTGACAAAATTGATAGTTTAATACGTTCTTTGAGCTTTGCAAACATGATTAGCACAAAAAAAAAACCCACAAAAATGACTCAAAGTACCCTAATTCACCCATTTGACTACAAATTGGACATGGAATACCAAAATGGAGTGAAACCACATAAAACAACCCTAAACCGCCTTTGAACATCGAAAATGAGCGCAAAAATGTAAATGATGAGTGCAAATAATTGCACTTATCATATGTCCACGCAATTAAGATTTTTTCATATGTTTATGAACCAAACGTTCACTTAGTAATTGAATGTATTACTGTTTTTTATCATCTTTTTAGACATTCTCATGATGATAGTAACGTTTTTTTAAAGCCGATTCTTGCAGATATGATGGATAAGGGGAAAGCGTATTTCACTAATTTTCCTTATAACTATGGAATTGCGACAATTTTAGATCCGTGTTTTAGGACGGAAAACCTAAGTAAAATAATAGGATTTTAGTACCAAGCATTAGATCGCCCGTCTAGTGATGTACGGAAATTGTAAAAAAAATTTAGCGGACCTTTATGACCATTATTCTAGTATATATAACCCGAGTCGCGATACGTCTAGGCGTGCTAGCGTCTCGGCACATCCCGATTATTATAATCCCGTAATCGCTAACATAATAAGTCGAGATGATACTTTTCTAGGATCATCTTCTTCCTCCTCCTCTACTTCATTCAACAACTAATAATAAAAGGTATGACAAAGAACTACGTGGACTTTGATTCCTAGCTTCGAGATACGTAGGCAGCTTAGTATTCCTTCGGGATACTAAGTTCAAGTCCATTCTCTCCCCCTTTTTTTTATTTATGATCTTTATCGTTAATTTGTTTCTTATTAATTTATTTTTTTCCTTCGTTTTAGTAAATATTTTAATAACGATGACAACCAATAAATTTCGCTAATAATCAAGTAATCGACGAAGGTACGTCCGCATTATTATAGTATTTTTTTACTAAAATTAAAGGAAAAATAAGAATGGAACCGATGGTCCGACCCACCCGACCCAGGAATTGGAACCGCCGAAACCGTCTCATGAACCGCCAAGGAACTGGTTGGAACCGGAACCAGAACCAGAAACGTCCAGGTCAGGTTCCAAATGGAACCGGAACTGGTTGGAACCGGAACGGAACCGGCCCAACCCGGACCGTGGCCATCACAAGCTGCGGTTTTAGTGTATACGCAACCAATATATAAAATTAAAAAAAAATTAGAATAGGCTGCAGTTTTATTGGGTGTCCGCAGCCAAAAAATGGAATAAACTCATAGGCTGCGGTTATAATAAGTGTCCACAGCAAATAAAAATAAAAAACCTAATTTCAACCTTTATATTCTAAATCTAAAGCGCTCTTCTATTCATTCTAAAAAAAAGCGCCTCCTTCTTCCTTATTTCATTCTAACCAGATCTAACTTCTTCTTTTACAAATCACTAACCCACTCTATTTCATTTCATGTAGCAAACCCTAATTTTAAAAAACAACCAAAAAATGGGCAGAGACTTTAATTTATGCGTAGGAAATGGGTTTTGCACAAAGATTATCACCAAATGGGAGGAATTTGAAAAACATTTGAATCAAACCGTGTCGAGTAGCAGAATTGGTAAGTTTTTCAAGCTCGAAATCTTCATCGATTTTATTTTTCTGGAAGTTTAATTTGATATAAATTTTTCAATGATATATTTATTTGGATCGGCTTATGAAATTGTAATAGATCTCTAATGGAAATGGAAGTGCTGTGAAGAGGACTACTCAAACGGGACATTTGTTATATTTCGTTTTGTAATAAATTATTTTACATCTCTTGTTTGATGTTGTTCGTTTTTTGTTTGATTAATTTTTTGTTTAATGTTCTTCCTTTTTTGTTTGATGTTCTTCGTTATTTGTTTTATGTTCTTCGTTTTTTTATGTTCTTTGTTTTCTTTGTTCTGTTCTTTGTTCTTCGTTTTTTGATGTTCTGTTCTTTGCAATTCCATGAATTAGGTTGTTCTATTCTTCGTCTTTTAATTGATGTTCATCGTTTTTTGTTTGATGTTCTTCGCCTAATTTTTTTGTTTGATGTCTGGATTATTTTGTGTGATTAACTTGCATTAAACGAAATGAAAAAAAAACAAAAAAAGCCATCAAAGGCTGCGGTCATCTATTAAACCGCAGCCTTTTATGATTTTTTTTGTTCTAAAAATGGGGTACAGGCTGCGGTTTTTAGGACCTCAGCCAATAGGTTTTTCTCATTTGCTGCTATAACAAATGCTACGAGTCAAAACCGCAGCCTATACACCAAAAAAACCGCAGCCAATGTGTTTTTTTCCACTAGTGATGATTTGTATAGTGGGGTTGCATCCACTTCTGTTACTGTTCCACAACAGGTGCTGGGGGAAGGTTTGGTGCAGCATATGGATAGCCAGTAGCAGGGGGAACATGTAATGCACAGACTGAGCCGGTTTCTTTGCCGCAGTTTCTAGATTCTACTTTGCAACATTTTCCTCCCTTAGTGTCCACTTCGAATGGTTTTAATGTGTTGAGAACGTCTTCTGATATTATTTCTGTGCTTAAAGCGGACCCATCTGATATAACGCTAGGAGCTCATCCCATTTGAAGTATTGAATAGTGTTTGTGCTTGGAATGTGCGGGGTGCCAATAAGGTTGCTTGAGGTTGCTTCGTTTGTTCCCGATCATAATCTTAACCTTTTTGGTATCCTTGAAGCTAAGGTGAAAGAGCGAGTTTGGGGGCTCTTTACCTTCGAATATTTCCTAATTAAGGTATTACGAGTAATTTGAATTGGCATAGGGGTGGTCGAATAGTGGTTATCTAGAAAAGTGAGGATAGGTATGTTGATATTCTAACATGCTCTAGTCAACTTATTCATGTTTTCGTTCATCTTAGGAATGGTGCTTCATTTTATTGTACTTTTGTTTATGGTTCTAATAATAAAACGGAGGGATTAGAGCTCTTTCATCAGTTGCGTGTATTGGTCAAGCTATATCTAAACCTTGGCTTGTTTTGGGGGATTTTAATACGGTTGCAAACTTTAATGAAAGGCAGGGGATGCCGGTCCGACTTCATGAAATTCAGCCTTTGTATGACGCATTGTGATATGCTTGATCTTCAATACAATGGGAGTTATGAGTAAGTGGGTGATAGGCGAGTTATGAGCAAAATTGACCGAGTTCTTGGTAATATTCTCTGGGAGGAGACTTTTCCTAATGCTATGGTATCATTCCTCCAAAAAGGTACATATGATCACTCGCTCATTTTAATTCACTTTTTTTATCATCATCAGGGGAAGAAGACTTTTAGGTTCTTTAATATATGGTCTGAAGGGAGGAATTCTTGGATGTCGTCCAACATGTATGGGATACTGCTATTCAGGGTTATTGTAGCTTCCAGATAACTCAAAAATTGAATCTTTTGAAAAAGGAATTCAAGGAAAGATTTGGTGGATATTAGCTTCACCTTAATATTGCTAGAGCTAAGGGTGATCTGCTCCGTGCTCAAAATAGGATGCATGATTGCCCTGGGCTTTCTGACTTAGCTAGTTTAGAATGTGAGTTGGCTAATATCTTCGGTGGTTACAAGCAGATCTTGAGGGCTCTTTGCGTCAGAAGGCAAAGATTTGGTGGCTTAAATTGAAAAATGATAATACTGCGTTCTATCATCGGAGTATTAATATCGTGTCAGGAGTAACAAAATTAACTTTATGCAGCTAAATGGTGAAGATAGTTTTGATGCTGACAGAATTCAGGCTGCTTTTTTTGATCATTTTTCGAATATTTTCTCTTCCCGGCCTCAATCTAGAGAATCTGTGAACATTCACATTGCACAAAATGGTTCGATTTTATCTACCAACAAGGCAGACTGTTAGATCTTTGTTTTACTGATGATGAGATTCGAGATGCATTGTGGAGTATTCTGGATGAAAAGGCTCCGGGCTTGGATGACTTTAATAGTGGATTTTATAAGCTGTCTGGTACATTGTTGGAAGGATGTTATTGTAGCTATTAAGCAGCTCTTCTTTACGGGTAGCATTCTTAAGTTGTATAGGCCAATTTCGTGTTGCCATTATCTGTACAAGTGCATTTCAAAGCTTATTTGCTCTAGGCTCAAACTTGTATTGGGTGACCTCATTGATCAGGCTCAAGGTACGTTTGTGGCAGGTAGGAGTATCATGCACAACGTTTTGCTCTGCAAAGATCTTTTCAAGCATTATTCTAGGAAATCTTGTTCTCTTAGTTTTCTTATGAAGATTGGCCTCTGTAAGGCATATGATACGATGAGCTCGGAGGTTATTGAGGAAATGTTGGTTATTTTTAATTTTCCGCCGATTTTTATCAAGATCATCATGCGGTGTATTACTTTAACAAATTATGTTCTCGTTATTAATGGTTCTCCTACTCTCGTGTTCCATACAAAGCGGGTCTTCGTCAAGGAGATCCTTTTTCCCCTTTGTTGTTCGTGATTGGCATGGAGTATTTTTCCAAGATATTGAAGAGTGCTGAAGGTACCTATGATTTTCGATCTAGATGTAAAACTATTAAGCTTTCCCATATTTGTTTCCCAGATGATTTGATGTTGTTCTGTAAGGGGAATATATCTTCTGTTAGAGCCTTATGCATTTGTCTCCGTTTATTTTCTCAATCTTTCGGGTTGCAAGTTAATTCTGATAATTTAGCCATCTACACTACTGGTATTACTTCTGACCTGCGGGATGAGATCAGATCTTTGTCCTAATTTTCATACGATTCTTATCCATTTACGTATCTGGGGGTTCTTCTTTCGTCTAAATGGCTAAATTTTGCAGTGTTTGAACAAATAACGGATAAAATGACTTGGAGGATTAGAGCATGGAGTGCGAAGAATCTTTCTAATGCTGCTCGCCTCCAGTTGATTAACTTAGTCATGATGGGCATCTCCTCTTTCTAGTGTCAAATGTTCACTCTCCCGCGTCGAGTCATTAAGACTGTTAATGTTATTTGCGAATCCTTTCTTTGGTTTGGCGATCATGATTCTAAGAAACCTGGAAATGTTAGTTGGGGTTCTGTTTGTAAACCGAAGAAAGCTGGTGGTCTCGCTATTCGTAACTTGGATATTTGGAATGTTACAGCGGTTGGGAAGATAGCTTGGCATATCTCTAACCTTAGGGAATCTTTATGGGTCCGTTGGGTGCATGGGGTTTATACGAAGGGTGGCCGATGGGAAATATTCAATGCCCCTATCACAGCTAGCTGAACGATAAAGAAAATTTATAATGTGAAGGATCGTCTTCTGCCTTAGGTTATACGAAGGCTTCTGATGAAGAAAAATTGTAATGTGAAGAAAATTTGGGGTTTATACGAAGGCTTCGTACTCGATCAAAGACACATACATGGACCTTTTGGCTTCTAACCTGAGATGTCGATGGGTTAACGTCATTTGGAATAGAGTTTCCATACCTAAGAAACATTTTATCTCCTGGATGGCTACTCTTGAGAAGCTTAAAACAAAAGACAAGCTTAGATATATTAGAGTGGTGGCTGATGATCATTGCCCTCTTTGGGGCGATCATTCTGAGTCCAATACGCATTTGTTTTTTGAATGTATCTTCAGTCAGCGTTGTATTCAATGTATTCGTAGATGGTGTGGCCTCAAATTTAATGCAATAGCTCGCATGAATTTTCGTCATCTTAAGGGGAATGCCATGCGGCGCAATACTCTCTGTGCCATTTATACGTCTACTATCTAATACATTTAGCGCTCTCGAAATGAAGCGGTGTGGCAGGGTTATGTGAGATCTCCTACCCATATTAGTTCCCTCGTGCGTGCGGATGTGCATAGTAGATTTATTAGTTTGCATTCTATGATAAGTGATGAGTCTATTAGTCGTTGGCTTTCCTAACATGTTGTTCTTTCATGCAGGTACTCGGTGTTTGGTGTGACTGATGTTGGTTGTTATTGTGACATGCGTACTGCTTGATTCCATGAGTTGTTGCTAGCTGCTTGTTCAGTTGGAAGTTGGCTGCTCTATGGTTTATTGAGGGCTTGGTGACTGTTGGTTTGTTGTTTTTCTGATATTAGTTGGTCTATGGCTGTTGGTGTATTTGTTGTTGCTCTTCTTACTACTGTTGGAGAGGGTGCTTGCTTTCTGTTGGTGTTGCATGCTGTTAAATATTGCTCCTGGCTGAGTTATTGGTGCCTTGCTTTGTTTTTCCCTAAGTTTGCTGGTATTTGATAATTGATGTAGGATTAATTATCTGATAGTGGTGATGGCTGTGTGCTGAACGGATCTAGCACTCTTGAGGTTGGTTTGATCTTATTTGGATTGTTTGGTGGGCTGATATTTACTGTGGGTTGGTGTGGGTTGTCATTCTGCTGATGTTAACTGTTCTGCTGTTATGTGTCAGCCTACTGACTTTGGATTTATGCTGATACTAATGCTATTAATGTTGAATCGTTGCTATGTGCCTATTGTGTAAGCTATTTCAGTGGTTACACTGTGAGGTTGCTCTTGGATGTACTTGTTCTATTGAAGCTGTGATTTGACGTCTCTTTTGTTCCAAAGTTGTTGCTACTTATGGTATGATGTTTGTGGTGTGTGCAATGCTACTTGCAACATTTGAGTCGTTGTTCTGATGGTCCTTATACTTCAAGTGGAGTTGCAGCATTCCCTTAAAGTTGTGATGGCTTTTGTAATCCAATGTGTTATTATTGGCTTGATCCTGATGGTTTGATGATAGAATAGCACACGGATTTGCAATTCCGAAGCTGTTGCCTTTTAGAGGGCTTGCTTGCATAATGGCTTGGGATGGCTGCATTGGTGTTGGTTCCTTCTAGCTGCTGATGTGATGCTGTTGACTGGTGTGGAGCTGCTGATGGATGCTGCTTGATTATGCCTGCTACAAAGTCCTCAGCCTACTTGATTCTGCATACATCATATGCTGGTTTTGGTTTATATGCTGCCTTTGGTTGATGTATTGGTATAATAGAGCATGTGATAAGTGCAATTATTTGCACTTATCCGTGTTATTTCTACGCTCCTTGAACGAAGTTATAGTGGTATTTAGGGATTATAGTAGTAGATTGTTACAATTTTTGTCTCGTATGCTTATTTTGTAGATTTATGATAATATGAGGCGGAATTGAAGCTTTTTACTAGTATACGGAGTTATAAGAGGGTGAAGACTTGGAGAAATAGCTTAAGACCCCTTAAATAAGTGAAGAGATCGTTGCTCGCTTGAAGATGTTTAATAATGAAGATGGGCAAAAGAGAAAAGAGTAGAAAGGTGCTTAAAAGACAAAAGTTTTGAAGTGAAATTTGATACATGCTCACTCTTTTGGCCATAACTTTTGATAGAGAGATCACATTAATGCAAGGTTTGCGGCATTGGAAATTAGACTTCAAGAGCTTTCCAACGGTATATTATATGTCCATATCCGACCACCGAGCTGGAAATGGCGGCCATTCAAAGTTCGCCAGTCAGTCCAGAAGTGACGACTCGCTGCTCTATGCGACGACTCGTCGCTCCTTTGTAACGACTCGTCGCTTCTTCTCTGAACTCTCTTTTTCAGGCTAGTACATATGTAACGACTCGTCGCACCCGATGTGGCGAGTCGTTGCTTTTCGTCTGACGGGAATTTAAACGGTTTTTTCTCTTAATTTTTGGAACCACTATTTAAGTGGAGGTTACCCTAATTTAGATTATGAAGTTTTCTTTCTTTCAAACCCTAGTACTTCTCTTTGTATTCCATAGATTTAGTTTAAGCTTTCCTTTAAGAATTTCAATATTGTACTCTTGAATTTCATTTGCAATTTACATTACCGTTCTTCAATTCTCCATTGTCAAGGTATTTTCTTTATTATTCAAGTATTTAAATTATGTCTTATTTCTTGTTTCATGATAGTTTATTAGTCTTAGAAATCTCCATAGCCATGATTAGTGAGTAGATTTGTATGCTAGGGCATAGGATTTGAACCCTAATATGTATTTGATTGTTAAATGAGGATTGTTGATTGTGATATTGAATTGGTTTGATTGAATTGTTATGCATGATCATTCAAGTTAAAGTCTTTTAATTTCTCTTAAAACCAAAATCACGAAAGTTGAGGGATGAGAATATTATTAGTCTTGGATGATAAATCAAGTTAATATTTCTTCTTAATCAAAATTACGAAAGTTGAGATTGAGTAATACTACCTCCTATTCAGCCTAAATGTCCCATTTGTTTTTCGGCACTATTCACTTATCACTCTTAATTTGTATTTTATTCTTAATTTATAAGTTAAAATATAGTCATGTGGGATCTTGTTTGATTCGTCTCAATACAAGGATTATTAATATCAAATTTTTATAATTTGTAATTAAGAATAATTTGAGATATTAAGAGTTAAAATGTTGCCTCGGCAAGTGTGAAAAACTAAATGGTACATTTAGGCTGAATAGGAGGGAGTATGTTTTCTTGTGATGTTAATCGATCAAAATACGAAAGTTGAGATTTAGAGAACCCATTTAATTTGTCTTAATTTGTTTACCATCCCGAAAAGGAGTGATTAAGTTAGATCGCTAAATCAATTCAACGGAACCAATTGCAACCCTTATCGAAATAATTACATGCTATTAGTGGGGAATTCCTATGTCCTAGTCCTTTTATTATCTTGTTATCAACATATTTCTTAAGCATTTTCACGTAGTTATAGTAACAACTAATCAAAATCTTTGTTTCTCAAGTGATTAACTAATCAACTCTTGTATTAATCCTGTCTCCCCGTGATCCGACCCGTAATTGTGCTACGACACCCGTGCGCTTGCGGTATTAAAATTAAAACCTAACAGCATGCTGGTGCATATTGTTGATACTGATGCATGCCTGCTGCAATCTTGCTGATTTGCTATCCTGTTGCTGATGACTGATGCTCCTACATCTCTGTCGCCAGGATGTGCATATGGTTTGAGATGCTTTACTCCTGGCTCCTCACAGTTGCTCATTCTTGAGAGCTGCTGCTTTGTTTTCAGATTCTATTAACTCTTTGTTTTGTTTCCATGCCAACAGGGCATTTTAGTTAGCTTTTATAATGCTTGTATATCTTTTTGACATTGCTTGCACCAAGTGTTGGCTTGTTTTGGCCTCACCCTTCTCATATGCACATGAAGAGTTGGCCGAGAAAATCCTTTATAGAAGGTGGGCCTCGGTTCCACACTGATGCAAATAAGATGAGTTGAGTTTCCTATGCCTTTTGTATTTGTGTTTTTATGGTAAATGTAATAAATGTTTATTTGCCAAATAGTAATAATAATAATAATAATAATAATAATAATAATAATAATAATAATAATAATAATAATAATAATAATAATAATAATAATAATAAAAATAATAATAATAATAATAATAACAAAAACAAAAACAATAATAATATAATAATCCGCCATAATTTATTATAATGTTGGTTATGTTCATTAGCCACGCTTATTTAGGTGGGAAAACAAAAAGAATAACAAGGGTCTGTGAAATAATGTAGTCACACTTATTAAGCGAGAAAAGTTTCAAACACCTATAAGTAGAGGTGTTCAAAACAGATCCGATGACCCGATAGACACCCGACTTTATAACCGAATCCGATTTGACCCAACATGAAAATGGAGCTACAATTATGTAAAAACCAATATGAACACAAAACCCAATTTTGAACCAACCTGAAACACATGACCCGAAATCAACCCGATGACCCGAATGAACACCTCTACCTATAAGTGTGGCTGAAGGTGATAACATCAACGCTTATTAGGACCTTTAGCCACGATTAATTAGTGTGCCTAAAAATTTACCAACACAAGCAGAGGCCTTAATCTTGTGGCTAAATCTATCAGTCTCACATATAATCGTGCTTAACTACATTTTTAAGCGTAGGTAGGTGCAACTTTTTTTGTAGTGGTGACGGATGAATCACTTGTGATGATTTTGGGGTCTTCTTTTTTTACGATTTTTCTAGAGGATAAAACTTTTGGGTTTTCTTAGTGGGTTAAGAAGAAGTTGAGGGAGAAGTGATGGTCAGGTTGATGGTTTAGGGTAGGAAGTAATGAGTAGAGTACTTAATGTGAGTGACTGTTAGACTGTGTGAGTGAGCGATGTGACGCAAGGGAGTGGGTTATAAAGTTATGGAGGGACGGTTACTCATAGGTTTGTAACACTCCATTTGATTAATTTATGATGTGTGAACAAGGAGTGTAACGAAAAGTTTGCAGGTATATTCGTTGAATTTGGCGGTTAATAACGGTTTTTTCGACATACCATGATGATCCGACTCCCACTATAATTTAAGTTGACCAACCAAAAAGAAAGAAAAAAGAAAATGTTGGAATTTGTTGAAAATCCAAAATATAGAAAATATCGACAATAAAAAATAAAATTAACGTGTCCTTTTTTTTATTAATTTTTTTCGTTTTTAATATGAGGACAATAACACATAAAATAAATACATGCTACTTTAGTCTAATCAGTTAAACATGCAATCAAGAAAGTATTCATGGCACATACTTAGAATAGTTGCGTACCTGTACATTGCAATAAATGATTTGTCAATCACGATTTTTATGGATGATTTAACTATTCCAATTTTCCATATTGCTTCGAGGTGGAGTGATTGCATTAAACTTTATTGGAGCTTGATAATTCCAAGTTCCAACCTCATCTTCTCAGATTGTACCCTTGGAAATGGTTTAGTCATACTATCTACAACTTGTTCATTTGTATTAATATGCTTAACAATTATATTTCTATGGTCAACATTAACCTTAAGAAAATGATGTCGTATATGTATATGCTTAACTCTAGAATGATGCACGGGATCTTTTGATGTGGATATGGCACTACTATTATCATAATAAATAGGAATACATTCAAACTTAAGACCAAAATTGCTTAGCTGCTATTTTATGCAAAGCATTTGGGAACAACATGTTGTTGTTGCCACATATTTTGCTTCACCTGTGGATAGTGCAACGGTGTTTTGCTTCTGGGAACATAAAGATACGAAATATGAGCCAAGAAATTGTACCAAACCTGAAGTACTTTTCCTATTAACAGGATCTCCTGCATAATCTGTATCACTATAACCTTTCAAATCATAGACATCACTTTTAGGATAAAATAGGGACAAGTCATTGGTTCCCTTTAAATATGTCAGAATTCTTTTCACTACGGTGTGATGTGATTCCTTGGCATTTTATTGAAATCTAGCACATGAACCAACACTAAACGAAATATTTGGTCTACTAGCTGTTAAATATAATAAAAATCCTATCATGCCTCTATACATAGTTTGGTTAACATTAATATCATTCGAATCTTCATCTAGCCTTACATTAGTAGTCATAGGTGTGTGGTTTGTTTTAGCATTGTCTAAATGAGATAACCCCTATTTTAACACCTTAATTAATAGTAATTAATTAAGTTAGTTTGGATATTAAATTTTAATTATGTTATTTTATTGGGACTCAGAATAATACTTTATTATTTAAGGATATTAGTTGTATTAATTTGGGGATCAAAGCATATTATACGACGAAAGATATGAGTATATTATACACATGTAGCACTATCACCATCTCCATCTCTTTTGGGTAGAAGCTTTTTATGGGATTAATTAAAGTAGCATCAAGAGGAGACTAGTTTTGAAGTTCATCAAGCAATTGAAGGATTTACTAGCTACAGTGGATCTTGAACTTTGATTTTGATTTTCTGAAATATTGTGTGGAATTAATCTTACTCAAAGGTAACTCACAAACTAATCTATTTAACCATAAATTTGAATGTTTTAAAGAATTTTTAAGTGTTAAATTGTTGTTGATTCATGTTCATAATTAAAAAAAGGGAAATTATCATTAGTGCCCCTTAGGTATGCGTTTTTATCAATGGTGTATAAACTTATTTTTTTATTCCAATGGCACCCTTGAGGTTTAATAGTAATAACAACCGTGAACTTTTGTACTTTTTCCATTAACTAACCGTTAACTTCGATTTTATTATATATGGAAATTATCATTGGTGCCACTGAGGTTTAAGGGAAATTATCATTGGTACCCCTGAGGTATGCGTTTTTATTTCAAACTTAACGGTTAGTTAACGGAAAAAGTACAAAAGTGTCACGGTAGTTAATTACCATTAAACCTCAGGGGTGCCATTGGAATAAAAAAATAAGTTTATACACCATTGATAAAAACGCATACCTTAGGGGCACCAATGATAATTTCCCTTAAAAAAATGTGCTGGTTATTGAGAAAGTTTTTGTCCGGTTATGTTTGACTGGTAAAACTTCGAGTCACGGTTGCATAGACACTTGAATCGCCTCTATACGAGTTCGTATGAAAGAGTTATGTTCAAAATAGTGAAATGGTAACAGGCTGTCACGAAAATCAATCATCAATTTTCTGTTTTGCCATTTTCGGGGTAGCTCTTTTTGTTTATGGGTTTTAGTGTCTTCATAAGAATTGTAGATCTTTGAGTCAGGGTCGCGTAGCCACTTGAATTGTCTCTATACGAGTTTGTATGAGGAAGTTATAACCAAAATACTAACAAGTATCCTAATATGGTACTAAAATGGAATTTATAAAGTGGGATTACAAACTATGAAATAAATTGAATGTTTAAGATCAATTATTGGGTATTTGAGATCAGTTTAGGATTATTATTTTGCCTTTATTGATTGGTATTTTAAATGATGATTGTTGATTTTAAATAAAATCAATTAAAATTGTTTTAATTTATAATAAAAAAATGTTCGACATTGAAAAATGTCTGTTTTTGGGAATTGGCATAGGATAGTTATATCCGGATTATTGTGAAATCTCATAGCTTGATAATAGGTAATGGTTATTCAGATCGGTCTCGAGCCCCCGATCCCGTTTCGTTCTTGCAAGAACCATATTGATGACGATCACCCGTATTCTCAGGAATTAGATCAAGCTACTTCCTGATGGTCCATATATTCCCACGTTTTAAAGTGTTACTCCCTCCGTCCCTTTAGTATTGTCCACTTTGAAGTGAGCACGCAAAATAAGGAAAAATAGTAGTGGAGTATTTTTAGTAATTATAATAATTGAAAAAGGTGGTAGTGGGGTATTTTAAGTGAATATAATAATTGAAAAGGTGGTAGTCGGGTATTTTAAGTGAATATAATAATTGAAAAGGTGGTAGGTGGTGTATTATTAAATAATATAAATTGGGGTAGTTGGGGGTATTTAGGTAAAATGTTTTGCTAAAAAAGGAAAGTGGACAATTAAAGAGGAATTACCCAAAATGGAAATGTGGACAATACTAAAGGGACGGAGGGAGTATTATATTATTGTTTTCAAATGTGTTTTGAATAAATACGCTTGGTACATAAAGTTTTGTTTGTTTCGCAAATGAATTCATATGTTTCATTTGTGTTCGCTATTTACTAGTAAAGTAATAGCCGTATTTTGACTTTCAGTATTAACTTGTAAAGTTATAGCCGTGTTTTGATTCGCTTTGAAATAAATGTTCTTAGCCGTATTTATGTCGAAACCAAACGGTCTTTTTAAAGAGTTTGAGTTTTGATAAATAAATGTTTTACAAGCACTAGTGAAAAAACCTCAAAGGCTGCGGTTTTTAGGCAACTAAAGGCTGCGGTTTGGACCCAAGCATTTGTGGTAGCAGCTGATAGTATTAAAACAATGGTTCCGGTTAAAAAAAAGCAGCAAGAAGATATGTTATTGGCTGCGCTTTTTAAAGCTGTCCGCAGCCATTAATGTGATGTTGAGAACACAGTTTTTGGGCCACGTTATTGGCTGCGGTTTGGTCATGTCCGCAGCCTTTGTTGATTTTTTTTTTGTTTTATTGATATTTATATATATTATCCTAATTATAAAATAGTAAATATTTAACAATAATAAACTATCTATAATCAGCATTAATTATCACCATATATATATATATATATATATATATATATATATATATATATATATATATATATATATATATATATATATATATATATATATATATATATATATATATACATATATATATATATATATATATATATATATATATATATATATATATATATATATATATATATATATATATATATATATATATATATATATATATATATATATATATATATATATATATATATATATATTTATTTATTTATTTTTTTGCCAAATGATTATGAATTATATACCAAAAGAAAAAGTTAACAAAGACGCACGGGCTGGAAATTAATTCCACCCGAGCACACCAAAAATGCTAGCACTCAACAAAAATAAGAGCGCCAACCCAAAAACAACCCCCAAAAACTACCTAAAAACAAGCATATCTACCATCCTACTCTTGACCCTTCCAGCGATTCTAAAAACTATACAACCAATAACATCCTTCATACATAAGGTGTGATTATCAAAAATAATTTTGTTACGGTGCATCCATATAGCATAGATCATCTCCGTCCAAATGTCCACTATTAGCTTTGCCCGATCAGTCTTCAATCTATTCATGTTGCTCATCTGAAGAATTTCATCCTGGAACGTAGAAGCGACAAGGCATCGAGGGAGAAAGGAAAACAGCCTCGATCTCACTTCCCTAGCAAAAGCGCACTCAAAGAACAGGTGTTGGGCCGATTCAGGGAACCTAGTGCAAATGGCGCATGTGTTGTCTGTGATGTTGGCCCATTTCTCAATTCGATCTTTGGTAGCCAATTTGTTTTGGATAGCAAGCCACATGATGAATCTAGCGCTTGGGCTAGCTACATTCTGATCATTAGGTTGCCCCATGGAGGTCTAGGGGCATCTGCAATAAGACTGTCGTATACTTGCCCGATGTTGAAATTACCTCCCTTTATAATAGAATCCCATCCTCCTAGCTTATCCACAATCTCTCGTTGCTTGATCACCTTCTTGAAAATCCATGATGCGTGAATAGAGGGGCACATCTCAAGGATATTTTGATCTTTCACATAATAACTATGAACCCATTTCACCCACAAGTTCTCCTTATTCCGAGTAATATTCCACAAATGCTTGAGAATTGCAGCTTTGTTCCAGGTGTACATGTCTCTTAGGTTAAGCCTGCCTTTAATAAAGGGAAGCACCATTTGGCTCCAAGGAACAGCAGCTTTACGCGATATCCCTTCCTTCCCAGTCCAGATAAACGATCTGCAAATACTCTCAACCATCTTGATGAGCTTTTTCGGCAGACAGAAAATTTGGGCCCAGAAATTTTGGATACGCCCAATAACACTGCGCACAAGCTGGATTCTACCTGCATAGGAGAGGAGCCGAGAAGACCAGTAACCAATCCTGCCAATTATTTTATGTACCAAGGACCTACAGTCTCTAGAGTTCAACTTTTTTGAATGAAGAGGAACACCCAGATATCTGAAGGGGAATTCCCCCTCTGCCATATGCAAGAACTGAAGGATCTGCGTTTTACTCTTGATACCAATGCCGGAGAAATACACATTACTTTTACTAGCATTTGCCTCAAGCCCTGAAGCCCTGGAGAACTTATTGAACGTTTGCATCATGCTACGGACCGAGGTGATATCAGCTCTACAGAACATGAGAAGATCATCCGCAAAAAGAAGGTGGGTGAGATTTACCTTCTTGCATCGGGGGTGGAAGTGGAAAGGTGGGTTATCCTTCTGCTTAATCATGAGCCTAGACAGGTATTCCATAGCAATCGCAAAAAGATATGGGGAGATAGGATAACCTTGACGTAACCCCTTCTTCGCAGCAAAAGGCTCAAAAGAAACCCATTAACGAGAATCGAGAATGAGACCGAGGAAACACACGCCTTGATCCAGTCAACAAATCTAGGGGGGAAGCCCAACTCGTTCATAACCAAAAAAAGGAACGTCCAGCTGATGGAATCATATGCTTTCCTGAGGTCCATCTTTATCATGCATCTCGAACTGTTGTTCTTCCTATCGTAACCTTTTATGATCTCTGCTGCAAGTAAGACATTGTCTGACATCTGCCTCCCGGGGATAAAACCAGATTGGGCTTGATCAATGATATCACCAACCACCTTCTGGAGTCTACCAGCAAGAATTCTCGATATGATCTTGTAAATAACATTGCAGCATGCAATAGGTCTAAAATCCCCAACTTTGTTAGCATTCTTAGTCTTAGGGATGAGCGTGACTGAGGTGCAATTGTACGGGGGGAAGATAGAACTATTGTTGAAGAAATCTTTGATGGCGCTAGTTAAGTCTCCTTTGATGATGTTCCAAGTTTTCTTGAAGAAACAAGCATTGAAACCATCTATTCCAGGCGCTTTGTTATCATTCATCCCAAACAACGCATCTTTAATTTCCCCTTAACTGACATCTTGCATATGCATCTGCCTGTTTTTCCTGTCAATCTGTGGCCCTTGACGCATAATCTGTCTATATATATATATATATATATATATATATATATATATATATATATATATATATATATATATATATATATATATATATATATATATATATATATATATATATATATATATATATATATATATATATATATATATATATATATATATATATATATATATATATATATATATATATATATATATATATATATATATATATATATATATATATATATATATATGTCAAATGATTTGTATTATATACCAAAGAGAAATACAAGAGAGAGCGGCCGACTAGGAAATTAACTCCTGCACGGCCCAACCAAAAACGCTATCGCTCAATAATAGAGCGAAAGCCCAAAAAAGGACCCAAAAAAACACCTACTTGAATACAAGCATATCTATCATTCTACTTTTAACCCTCCATGCAGTTCTAAATACTATACTATCTACAACCTCCTTCAGATTCAGGATGTGGTTGTCAAAAATCTTCTTGTTGCGTTGCATCCAGATACTGTAGATCATCTCCGTCCATAGCCCTACTATCAGTTTTGCCCGATCAGTCTTCTTTTTATTTATTTTACTCATCTCAGCAATCTCAGCTTGGAAAGTGGCCCCATCAAGATGCCTGAGGAGGAAGTTAAACAGTCTGATCCGGATCTCCCAAGCATTGGGGACTCAAAAAGAAGGTGTTGCACCGATTCACTTGCTCCATTGCAAAGAACGCACATATCATCTGAGAGGTTTAACCATTTCCCAAGTATATCCTTTGTGGCCAACCTATTTTGGATAGCCAACCATGTGATGAATCTAGTACTTGGGCTCGCAACATTATTGACCATGATGTTCCCCCACGTTACCTTGGGCTCTTCAGCTATTAGTAGATCATAAACCCTGCCAATTGTGAAGGTGTCTCCTTTTGTGATGCCATTCCAACCCCCGAGGCTCTCCACTATATATATATATATATATATATATATATATATATATATATATATATATATATATATATATATATATATATATATATATATATATATATATATATATATATATATATATATATATATATATATATATATATATATATATATATATATATATATATATATATATTTTCCGTAAATTTGGGATGGTTTATTGATGAAACAAAGAAAACAACATCACTGAGACTTGGAAACCAAAAACCCCGCCGGCATAAAAAACCCTGCGAGGGGAAAAAGCCATTAGGGAGAAGGGGCCAAGAAAACCGCCACCCGGGACAGCGCAGGGGTGGACTACGCAATATACAATCAAGTAATTTAATCTCCTACATCCTACATTAGGTTCACCTAATTACATTCCATACATAGACCAAGAGTCTAACTATCTAGAAAAACAACATCATGATAGTAAATCGAGCACCACAAGGTATGCCAAGAATGTCTATGATACGATTTCCTCCATGTTGCTTGCCACGTCGTACGATGAATAGCCATTGCAATCAATCAACTCCTTCGCCCATGTTCCTACTCGTGTTCTCAGATTCCGAATAAAGCTCTGTAGGTGCGGAGTTTTCATCTCAAACTTGGTGTTGTTCCTTTCGAACCAAAGAGACCATATAGTGCAACCCATAGTCAGGATCCAGAGTTTCTTCTACTTTTTATTCTTCATTAATTGAAACAGCCACAACAACTAATATCAGAGTATTTAAAACTTTTTCATTAAATAAGTGAATACTATTTACAAAACGTTATAAATATTACAATTTATTTGTAAATATCTAATTTACATAATTTTCAAAAAAGAAGTCCTCGTCGCGCACTTAATACATAACACTAGAAGACATCATCTCCACAGCAGAGCTAACCTGAAAATGGATCTATTCCCCGTAAGGGATAGGCCTCATCAAAGACTGTCAACAATTGAATTGTTGAGTAATCCAACAAACTATAACATTTATATAGAAGTCATTAACAACATCTCCAATTAAATCTTTTGCTCATTTAGTAACTCCTTATAAAACATTAATTTATCAAACCAAAACTCTTTTAAAAGATCGTTTGGTTTCAACATAAATACGGCTAAGGACCTTTAGTTCAAAGCGAATCAAAACACGGCTATAACTTTACAAGTTAATAGCGACATCAAAATACGGCAAATGGAACATATAAATTCATTTGCGAAACAAACAAAACTTTATATATCAAACATATTTATTCAAAACTCATATTAAAACAATAATACAACAACACTTTAAAACATGGGAATATATGGACCGTCAGGAAGTAGGCATGATCTAAATCCTGAGAATACGGGTGATCGTCATCATCGAAATACGGTTCTTGCAAGAACGAAACGGGACCGGGGGCTCGAGACCGATCCGAATAACCATTACCTATTATCAAGCTATAGGATTTCATAATAATCCGGATATAAATATCCGTTGCCAATTCCCAAAAACGGACATGTTTCAATGTCGAATATTTCAATATAAAACGAATCAATAAATCACTTGATTATCAATAATCATAACTCATTTTCATAGTACAATATTTTAAAGCTCATATTAATAAACCTATGAACATACAAAACATAATTTTGATCAAGGATTAAAAGCAAGGTCAAACAGAGTCAAATTTCAAAGTTTCGAACACCAAAAATGATACGATTTTGCTCAAATATAAATAGTAGTAATATCACACCTTATAAAACATAACTTGAACTTTAAAATACTTAAATTAACTTTAAAAGATAATAGTGTTTGTAATATTACCTTTCTACGCCATGATTAGCAATCGATAATTACAATACCAATCAATTCATCATCAACCATCAACATGTAAAAGTTTGAGTTACCATCAATGAAGTTTAACCAATTTTACACCAATCATATGTCCCAAGTATCCAGCTTATATCATACCGAACTTATATTTTACCCAAATAATTTCATCTAATCAAATACCCAATTGATAACTTATGTTTCCAAATTTGATACTAAAACCAAATACCCATATTAATCAAATAAGAACTCGTAACTCAAGTATACCATTCAATAAAGGCAGAATAATAACCCTAAATTTATCTCAAATACTCTTTTAGTACCATATTAGGACACCTGTTAGTATTTTGGTCATAACTTCCTCATACAAACTCGTATAGAGACGATTCAAGTGGCTACACGACCCTGACTCAGAGATCTACAACTCTTAAAAAGACACTAAAACCCACAAACAATCACAACTTCCCCAAAAATGCCAAAACAGAATGATGTTTCTCGATTCTCATGACAGCCTGTTAGTATTTCACTATTTTGAACATAACTCTCTCATACTAACTCATTTCGGGGCGATTCAAGTGCCCACGCGACCGCGACTCAAAGCTCTACAAATCTTATGAAGACATCAGAACTCAAAAACAATTATAACTGCTTCGAAAAGTACAAAACAGAAGGTTCAGTTTATGAACTGAAGTTATTCCAAATTTGATACTCAAATTGCCCTACTAAATCTTGAACTCAAATACCCAAATAATACTAGAAATCAAGTTCCCACTTAATATCCAAATTACCCAACAACACTTAATCAAACATTATCAAAGAACACCAAAATCATTTAAATCAAAGCTTTTAAAGCAATGAACTTTACTTAAACAAAACAAATCAGATTTTACAATCAAATTTACCCCAATTTGATGATGAAGATAGCTTGAATTCAACTACTTTAGATAACTTGGCCAAAATCCCAAACCCAAATTTGAGTTTTTCGAAGAGAGGAAAGAAACAAAATTGAGATTGATTTTCATATTTTTACTATTTAAATGGAAATGGAGATTGAAGGTAAGAAAGGGGTTTCTGCCAATTCTTTTCATTTATTCTCCTTATATGCTACTTAATACCCATACATCTCAACTTATATATTTGACACATACACCTATATGTGTCAATTATCTATTTATTTATTTATTATTTTATTTATTCAAATTGACACTTCTCTCTCTTGTGCCAAATATATCATACTAAACTCTTAATTGCATATTTTATTCAATATTACGTTATACGTTTGACTAAAATAAATATTACTCGGATTAACTTAACTCAAATCCCAATTTAACTTGATTAGTACTATAATTAAGTCGTATTAAGATAATGGCTATTTCATTAATCCACACCAATCTACAATGAAATTTTCGCATGTGCTTTGTAGCACACCGTGGATACCCCACCACTCAAGTATCTGCATCCAAACCTTCCAAGAGAACTGGCATGTGAAAAGGATGTGGGGATTGGATTCCACCTCAACACCACAAAAAGAGCATGTTGCTTGTTGAATATTTATGATACCCTTGTTTAGCAGAGTATCCCCTGTTTTCAATCTCTCTTGACAGGCAAACCAAAAAGTTAGCTGAGCTCTAGTGGGAAAAATATTGCTCCAAATAATGTCTATGGTGTGTCTTGACCCGAGCATGTGTTGTTCCTCACAAGCCATGTCAACAATGATTTTGGTAGGATATTGCATAGTGTTTGTGTTGCGCCAAGATACTCCATTTGCACAACCTCTCCTCAATGATTTCAAAGAAAGGATATCTTCGAGTCTTCCAATCTCCTCAATCTCCCAAGCAAACAATGCTCTCCTCCATCTCAGATTCCATATCCATACTCCATCGTGCCAGTTGCCCATTTGTGAGATTAGGCAAATTTGCTGCAAAGAAAGAACAAAAAGACGCGGGAATACATTTTTCAAGGATCCACAATTACACAATTTATCATACCAGAATGACGTCGATGCCCCTTCTCCAATGGTCACGCTCAAGCCATCTTCAATTATGTTGCGTATTTCCTGGTCTGGTCGTCATTACTTCCCATTTGGTGCCATATCCCTTCCTTTACTTTGCTGAAATTGTCTGAGGATGCTTTGAGGCCAGTAATATCATGGATAGACAACAGAATTCGCTTCCACAGGGTGTTATCAACCTCTGAGTATCTCCACCACCACTTGAACAATAGAACCAGATTTTTATATAGGATGTTACCAACTCCAAGACCACCTTTGTTTTTCGGTAGTTCAATCGAATCCAATTTGATAGTAGGCATTGGATTTTTGTCTGAGTTAGAGCCAATCCAGAAGAATCTTCTTCGTAGCTGTACTTTTTCTGGGAAACTATTCTCGACATTTTGAATAAGCTCATAAAGTATACGGGTAGACTATTGAGCACGCTTTTGATGAGAGTAAGTCTACCTGCCCTCGACAATGCTTTTCCTTTCCACGAGCTGAGTTTGGATTCGATTTTCTGTATCACAAGCTTCCATGCAAGGGATGTATTCATATTGGCTCCAAGTGGCATACCCAGATATGTAATTGGGCATTTTGAGTGTAGGCATCCAAACCTTCTTGCTAGATCTTCCGCCCATGTGTGGTCCTCTGTATTCCAAGAGATAAAACAAGATTTACTGTAGTTCAAGCTCAAGCCAGACATAATAGCAAAAACATCCAGAATACGAAAATAGTTTGTGATGCAAGGTATACTATGAGGCAAAAAAATAAGAGTATCATCAGCAAATTGAAGGAGTTTGAGGTTTACCTTGTTCTTACCAATCTCCAAAGGCTGAATGAGGTTGTGAAGTGAGCCCGGTTCAAAAGCACCACCAGGATTTCAGTAACAAGGATGAATAAGTATGGAGATAGTGGATCGCCTTGTCTCAAACCCTTTTCCATTTTGAAGGGCTTCAACGGAGAGCCATTGAGGAGGATTCACATAGATGCGGTGGTGACACAGTTCATGATCCACTTGATCCACTTCCTTCTGAATCCCAATTTTACCATGACTAGCTTAAGAAAACGCCAGTTTACCAAGTCATACGCCTTCTGGAAGTCTAATTTAAGCAATGCACCGTGAATCTTTTTCTTTTTTAGCCATCTTAGGGACTCATTTGCAACTAGAATACCATCGAGTATTTGTCTGTTCATCACAAAAGCACTTTGTGCCTCATCAATTAGGGGAGACATGACCTCTTTAAGCCTCAGGGAAAGGAGCTTTGAGATAATTTTATATATGACTCCGACCATACTGATAGGTCTAAATCCTCAATCGATTGAGGGTTTGGGCGTTTTGGGATAAGTGTGACCCAAGTGATGTTGATGCTTCTAGCTGACCTTCCCGAGTTGAAAAAATCCATAACCTCTTCAAATATCTCCTCTTGAAGGAGATCCCACATTTCTCTGATGAATTTGAAATTATATCCATCAAATCCCGGAGCTTTTTCTATACCACACGCCCATACGGCTTTCTTAATCTCTTCCCTCGTTGGGGGAGCTTCTAGGAAGGAGTTTTGTTCATCACCGATTCGTGTATGGTTTCCCAGCTCAAAATCAAAGTCGGGGGTAGGTTCTTGTGAAAACCTCTGTACAAAGTAGCTCCTGATTTCAGATTTTAAGTCTGGGATGCCCTGGATCATCCTATAATTGACTGTAATTTGGTAGATCTTGTTCTTTTTCTTTCTAAGAAGGGTTGCCAAGTGGAAAAACTTCGTATTTCGATCTTTTAAGCTAAATCCATAAGATCGCGCCTTTTGTCTCCATATTCTCTCTCTTCTAATAGAGTAGGAAGAAAGCATGTTGTGAGCGACGTTTTGTCTAGCTATCTCCATGTCATTTAGGTCCCTTTGTTCACCAAGAATGTCAAGTTCATGCACCACAAATTCAAGTTGGGAAATTTTAAGATCTAAGTGGGCAAAGTGGCTTTTACTCCAATTTCTGAGGGAGCCTTTGAGCGCTATTAGTAAGTTGTAGAGGGGCATATTGGGAAGATTTAACCATTCATCACACACAAACTTTTTAAACTCCGGATTTAGGAACCATGCGTCGAAGCTTCTAAAGGGTTTTGGACCCTAGTTGTGCATGGATTCCAATGAAAGTATGAGAGGGTTGTGATCAGAGGTGCATCTTTGTAAGCCACGCAAAACCATGTTAAGGAAATTCGTGATTCATTCATTGCAACAGAACCCTCTATCAAGTTTGCTCTTTGAGTTGTTTCTCCTCCAAGTGAACCTAATGTCGTTCAGTGGTATCTCAGCTAAACCCAAGTCGTGCACCCAATTTGCAAAATCTTGCATGCTCAAGAGGCATCTAAATGATCCCATCTGATCTTCTAGATGCAGGATAGTGTTGAAATCTCCAAGGATGAGCACAAGTTTGTTGGTTGAAGCTACTACATTCTTCACTTCTTCAAATAATTGGATTCTCCCTTGCCTTTCATTTGGCCCGTAGGCTATGCATACACATCATTCAAACATATTCTTTTTAATACACCCTTCTATCACTATCCATCCACTCCCCATATACCTGTTTCGAGCTTCAAATAAATCGGGGTCCAAGACCGTTACAATAACCCCCGCATTATTTGCACTACCAAAAACTTCACAAAGGTCAAAGCTATCATGTCCCTACATACGTCTTACTCTACGTCTCAACGAATTTTTATGTTTAGTTTCAACTATCCCCATGAAGGATATTTTGTTTTTTTCCACAAACGACGTCACAAAAGCTGTCTTCTCTCCTTTACCTACACCTCTTATATTCCAAAATAGAATATTCATAATATAATCATTTCACAACAACACCAAAGGAGCGAGCAACTTACTTCACAGCTACACAGTGCCATTTCCCATTAGTTGTAGTCGCTTGGATTTTCTAATGTTTGAGACCATAACTTCTTCATGATTGGATGAAATTCCCACTATTTTTAATCTGCTATTTCCCAAGTCGACTATGCTTCATTTACTCCCCAAGGTACTATTGCAAGCTCATAACCCGTCTCCTTCATCCTCTTCTTCGGTCTACCCAGGGCCTTTTAGATGGTCAAGTGATTCTCATTTCTGAGCCCATCCCACTTTGTGATATTGCTTGTGGAGCTTGTAGGTCTGTTGATAAATTGGGATCAAACTGTGGGTGTGTATAATCAGGGGCAGACACATAAAATTTCTCCACTATTAAAGGGTATGTGCCTTCCATACATGTTTGCTGCACCAAACTGCCACAGGAAATAGTTTCCATTGGCGTGTCCTCCTCGCTGCTAGAGTTTGAAATTTCATTGAGTATGTGCAGATCAGTATCCCCATTTAAAGGAGGCTCAATTGCTTCCACTTCACACTCATTATACCCCTCAATTTCATGGTCCCAAAAAAAGTTTTGAGCTGCTACATCACAAGGAGGAGATTTGTGCAATATATCAAGTAGTACTGGGTCCAAAAAATCATTCACTATTTTCTGAATATGTTGTTGTCCATCATTTCCTTCCTGTTCTTTCACAGTTTTGTCCCTTGATTCATCACAAACCCATTCTCTAGAACATGATTCTGTTTCATCGACATGTGCTGACCCTCCTTCCTCCCTTTCACCTAAGTCCTCTGTGTCAATCTGATTTAGCCCTCCTAATCGAATGCACTCACCATATTCTTTCTCTATAACCCACACTTCACATTTTTCAGTATCCCAAGCCAACTTTATGCATGTATCCACTCTAAACTTAGCCTTAGTTCGAACCATCAACCGTGCATAGGTAAGGCTATTTACTCCCTTTGCCACATTATCCATATGTAAGACATTCCCGCATAGTTCTCCAATTTTAATAATATTATCAGTGTTCCAGTATTTAGGATGGATCCCATGACATTCTAGGCAAGCTATTCTCTCCATACACTCAACCTCTTCCGACCATCGTCATAAACTCGTAAAGGCTTTTCACAGTGGGGACGATATATCAGCAGTCCTCCTCAGAGTCAAAAAACAGAATTACACTAAAAGATGTAAGAGAGGATACACATACACAGTTGACGTTGGCATCCTCCACCATTTCAGTAGCTTTCTAAGTCTTCTCGTCAAAATCAACAACAAAGGTCGTTTTGAGTTTTCCCGTCGTGGTTCCATTTTCACTGATTCTTAATGTAATATGATGTTGGTTCATTTTTGCTTCCATTGGTCCTCTCCGATCGCCTATTCTTGAAATACCATGCCCCCTCTCCATGCCATTTTCGCCGCGGTTCTCAGTACGTTTTTGCACCATTGTCGTGGTGTTCTGTCCTTTTTGTTTCCCTCTCATAACTTCATCATATCGACGCCCATCTCGAAAAGATGGAAACTTTATCCTCCTATCTTGCTCGTTAGGTGCTACATTTTGAAATTTTTCCCCTCCCTTATCATACCGAGCCATCGAGACCGACATTCCTTTTCCTTTTATCACTCGACCATGGAGTTTCTCAATGGCAGCTAAAGCTTGTTTTTTTTTCTTATACCTAACAAAGTCAAAAGCATCTCTTTTATTTTTCCTGATTTTTCTGGAAATATATATGTCTTCTACGTTCCCATATTCCGAAAAAACATCCAAAAGCCACTCCTTTGCCATTCCATGGTGTAGATTATCAACAAAAACGGTCGTTGGGGAGTCATGTTGCCGACCATCGTCAAACACCGGTGGCTCCCGAGGACCACGCTACCACTGGAAGCGGGCTTTCCCCCGATGACCAGCCCGGATGCTTGAAGATGGTCGATGAAGATGGTTATGATGTTTTTCCACCCATCGACAATTTTGACTCCATTCATGCTTTCCCTGTTGCATTGAGTACCCATAATTTTTGCTTGAAGAAGTGCTTCTATGGTTGACGAATGTGTGCCTTGGTAATCTGCTTGCAGGCTCGCGGTGGTGCTTTTGGACAGTAGGGCGGCTAACAGCAAAATTTTCAAAATATTCGTCCTTTCGTATACCCGCTGGACGTTGGACATGCTTTTCCTTGGAGTTTCTCTCACTAAACATCTCTCTAGCTTTTTTACATATTACGTTTATATATATATATATATATATATATATATATATATATAGAGATAATATAAATATATATATATATATATATATATATATAGATATATATGATACTATATTATATATATATATATATATAAATGATATATATATATTATATATATATATAT
>JAAKBH010001160.1:0-43722 GCA_019776075.1 Amaranthus palmeri
GTGCCAAAAAAGCTTTAAAACGTGAAAATTGCAACTTAATTTCAAATTTTAAAACTATTCAATACAATAATATATACCTTGTGAATCACTTATTCAAAAGGTATTCCTTCCGTTGATCTACACGCATATAACTAACATCTTCATCATCCTTCATTCACCGACTATGGATTGATAAAGGGTGGGGAGTCTTCACAAAGCATCATATTCTCCCTCATCCTCACATAACCTATACCAAGGATACTTCTCCTTTCCCGGTACAACAATAAACCATTTTTTATCAGCAGGGTATACAATGTAGAATACTTGCTTGGGCTTGTGTGGCTAGTGGCTCCTCATTATCACGCAAACGAGCTAAGTCCAAAAGAGTAATCCACAAGGGTCATCATTTTTAACTGCATCGTCGATTTTTATCCACCCACTTGCATTTGAAAAGACCCATAGTAAAAGTACAGTAGTCAAGCTCCATATTTCATTAACCGCCCGTAGGTATATCGATTTAGCATCAACCGGCGATTGATCCTTGGCGCTTGCGTAAAATGTAGATGACGACAAAATAGAAACCCCACTATTCTGCAGATACGATGACTTCTTATCTTGACCCTCAGTCCAAAATGTGAACCCATTGACATCGTAACCCTCATATTTGTTGACATCATCACGAGGACCATAAACTAACCATTTAACAATTTCAGATACACCCTTTAGTTCTTCACAAATTACTCGATTATGAAACCAATCAATAAACGTCTTGTTATGCAACTGCATCAATGTCCTATCACCTTTAGAAGGATATTTTGCGCGCAATATATCAAAATGCTCATTCAAAAAAGGATGGACTTCTGGAATATGATGCAACACATACAGGTGTGCTTGTAGAAGACTGTCCCGAGGAGGTGTGATTGTTTTGGAGCCAATTGTTCCGTTTCCCTCAAGTCTTCCTTCATGTCGAGAGGTGGGAAGTCCAATAGGCTTTGCCATAGCCATATACTCGGCTATAAAGTTACCAATCTCATCGCATACAGTGCCTTGAATCATACACCTCTCTGGTTGTGCTGGATTCTTCACTTTGTTTTGTAAAACACCCATGTGTCTCTTAAAAGGATAACACCACCTTAAAAAAACTAGACCTAAAAGCTTGATTTCACAAACGAGATGGACAATAAGATGAACCATTATGTCAAAGAAAGAAGGTGGAAAATACATCTCAAACTTGCATAAAGTTACAATCACGTCGATTTGAAGAGCATCAAGTTTAAAGAGATCAAGAACTTTACTACCAATAGTGTTGAAGAACGAACATAGCTCGATAATAGCATATCTCACATGGTTTGGCAGTATTCCACGTAGTGCAAGCGGTAAGAGTACTTGCATCGCAATCGTGAGATTTCATGCTTCCCAACTTCAATTCACCATTTAGGGTCACAAATCTCTTCATGTTCGATGAGTACCCAGACGGAACCTTAATGCCATACAAAGACTCACAAAAGGCTCGCTTCTCTACTTTGGACAATGTGTAGCAAGCTGGAGGCAAATAAACTTTTTCACTACTCATCTTCTTCTTACCGACCCTTCCCTTGCTACTATCACCAACTTCATCAGTTCTTTCTCTTTTCTAACTCAAATTAACATGTGCCCACAACTCCGGACGAATACCCTTGCATTCAAAGTAATCTCGCACGGCCTTATTATCCTTTGTCTTACCCGGAATGTTCATGAGAGTCCCGAGTATGGCATCGCATACATTTTTCTCTATATGCATAACGTCAAAACAATGCCTAACCTGTAGATCTCTCCAATATGGAAGCGTCCAAAAGATTGATTCTTTTTTCCACAGACGGTCTTCACCCCCTTGCACTTGCCCTGTTTTACCAAATACAGTTTCAACCCCCTTAACCTGTTCGTAAACCTCATAACCAGTCAACGGTCGACGAGCTACACGGTCCTCAACCTCCCCATTGAACATCTTCTTCTTCTTACGGTATTGGTGATCAAGTGGGAGGAACTTTCGATGGTTCATGAATACATGTTTGCACTTAGGAATCCACGTGGAATCCATGTCATCGATGCATATTGGGCACGCTTTCTTCCCTTTGTTCTTATACCCTGATAAGTTTCCATATGCCGGAAAATCGTTAACGGTGCATAAAAGCATTGCACGCAAGGTGAACTCCTCATTAGCATATGCATCAAACACGGAAACTCCTTCATCCCACATCTTTCTCAAATCCTCAACGAGAGGTGCAAGATATACATCTATATCATTATCAGGTTGCTTAGGACCCGAGATAAGAAGGGAAAGCATAATGTACTTACTCTTCATACACAACCAAGGTGGCAAATTATAGATCACTAAAAGTACCGGCCAAGTACTATGTTGAGAACTAAGATTGCCAAATGGGTTCATTCCATCCGCGCACAATCCGAGCCTTAAATTACGAACTTCATCCCCAAAAGTCTTATGCAACCTATCAATACTCTTCCACTCTGGAGAATCGGATGGATGTGTGAGCAACTGATCTTTCTTCACCCTATCTGCATGCCACCTCAAATTTAACGCATCTTTCTTTATTGAAAATAAACGCTTGAATCTTGGTATTATTGGAAGATACCACAATACCTTAGCCGGTGGCTCTTTAGCATCCTGAGCCCCTTTATGCTTGTAACGCGATAACCCACCCCTAGGACACTCTTCTAAGTTCTCATTTTCATTCCGATACAATACACAATCATTCGGAAACGCATGAATCTTCTGATACTCTAACCCGAAAGGACAGATTAGCTTTTTGGCATAGTATGTCGACTTTAGAAGTTCATTTCCCTCAGGATGCATCTCACCTAACGCTTCTAATAACATTGTGAAACTAGTGTCACTCCAATTGAACTTTGACTCAATGTTGAAAATTGTCAAAACTGCTGTAAGTTTGGTAAATTTTGTACATCCAGGATACAAAGGCTTTTGATAAGCCTTTGTCAACAAGTACACGAGGACGTTTTCCTAACTCATCCTCGACTCCCTCCATCATCTCATCAACACAATCCACATCCTCATCGACATTCTCTTCATCAACATGATCCTCAGTGACATCAGCCACATTATTGACATCCTCAACAACACTCTTTTCCTTGTAAACTCCCTCCTCACCATGCCAAACCCAAACATGATATTGAGGCCTAAACCCACGTCGAAGTATGTGCTCCCTAAGGATATAAACACTATCTACCTTTGATACATTGCCACAATTGACACATGGGAAATAAAAACCAACTCCACCCGTCCTAACTTGATGTTCAAACCGCAACACTACAAAATTTTAATACGCCATCAATAAATTCTGACGATTCAATGCTTCCATACATCCAAGAACGATTTTTTGTCATCCTATGTGTGATTATTTAATTCAAAACAAAATTAATACACAACTTTTTAACATATATACTTATTTATACCAAACGTGTTTAACATTAAAAATATATATTTATATTTTAAGTCTATATAAACAATACATAAATAATTAATATAAATTCTATATAAGCACTACATAAATAATTAATATTAATTTTAAAATAAAATCATTTAAAATAATTAACATTGTTTACTTCATACTTCATTTTTCAAACTTCATCAATTCATATATAACCAAACATATTCTAATTCTATATATTTCATACATCAATATTAAGCCCTAATAAATCATTTCATACATCAAAATTCATCAATTTAACCATAAAAATACATCAATATTAAACCCTAATAACCAAACATATTCTAGTTCTATATTTCATACATCAAACTTCATCAATTCATCAATTCATGTATAACCAAACTTCATCAATTCTATATTTCATAAAAATAAATCATTTAACCCTAATAAAAATATTCGAAGAGCAAATCATGTATAACAAACCACATTTTAACAAAATACATAAATAATTAAGCCCTAAAACACAATGAACTTGAAAACTTAAAATCAAAATAATACCTTGAAATTTTGTGGGTTTAATTAGATGAGTGTAACCTCTACAATGTAAAATAAAAACAAAATTGGTGCAAAAACAAGAACAACAAGATCAATTTTCGTACAAAAACAAGAACTAAACAAGAACTAAACAAAATTAGTACAAAAAAAAAATCAATATTATACCTTGAAAGCTTGAAGAACAAGAACTAAATAAGCCCTAATTTTCGTGGGTCTAGAAGAACAAGAACTAAATAAGCCCTAATTTTCGTGGGTCTAGAGAACAAGAACAAGAAGAGAAATTGAAGAAGAATTTTCATGGTTTTCGTGGGTTTGGGTCTACAAAACAAGAACAAGAAGACACAGTAGCAATTGAGACGTTTCGTAGGCAGCAATTGAAGAAGAAGAGCAATTGAAGAGCAAAGCAAGAATTTTCGAAGAGTAAGAATTTTCGAATGAAGACACAGTAGCAAAAATTGAAGAGCAAAGTAGAGAAAAACGCAAAGAGCAAAGCAAAATGAAGACACAGTAGCATTTGAGAAAAAGAGACGTTATAATTTCTGATTTTCTGATTTTCTAATGGCTGCGGACAGTAATGATAACCGCAGCCCTTGTCTTTAAATTTTTTTTTTCTGATTTTCTAATTTTTTAAAGCCTCATTATTGGCTGTGGACAGATTAATAACCGCAGCCTTTGCCTTATTGTTCTTTTATCTTATTTTTTGAAATACATTTTGGCTGCAGTTAAAGGAAAAAACCGCAGCCTTTGCTAAATTTTTTTTACCAGATTTTGATTACTCATATTGGTTGCGTGTGCCTAAAAACCGCAGCCAATAAGCAGCAGCCAATAGCTTTTTTTCCACTAGTGTAATCGGTTGATGTGATTGATTGTATCCCTTTGTGAATTTCCAGTCTCATAACCCAAGTACCTTTGTAGGGGAAATATCACAAAAGGAAAGTATTCATGTCGCCTTCAATCTATATCAAGATTTCCGAGCGATAATTATCGTCGCAAACTAACCTTCATTACGGTGTTCATTTCATGGTTATTCAAAGCAAGGAGTCCATTGCCATATATAAAGGTTCGCATTATTATTTCTAACATCTTCTTCCCCATAAACCCTAAGTTGATTTTTGGTACTCTAAGTCCCCTTTTTCTTCTCTTCTCAAACTCTTCAACTTCTTTCTTTATTTTGATTTGGATTATGCCTGATTATTTTTGGTAAAGCGTCGGAATCATTAGAAATTGAGTCACTTTGAAAACTCTATGAGTTAACTCGATTAAAAGTTAAGAACTTGACGTCGATGCCGGTAGAGATGTGTTTGTTTTCCATTTTGTTTGTCGGGTTTGTTTTCCATTACGTTTATTGATTTTGGTTTGTTAGATTTTTTTTTTTTGGCAAAGTAAGTATTATAAAATGCCAGAGAAAAGATAGCTAAAGCTTACAATGGTCCAAGAGACCGAGTAGACTATCCCACCTAAGCTTCTAAGGGACAGGCCCCTCGTCATTTGTTAGGATGGGAAAGACGACTCCAAAAAGAGAGCAATGCTCCTAGTCTATGCAACGATACTATCCACTAAGGAATTACATTGACAGTACATATAACTTTGCAAAAATTAGATCAAAGTTCAAAACATAAAACAAATATCAGCTTGATTCATTGCTCAAACTCGCGTTCAACACAGCTTGTTAGAGCTTCCAACCAGCAGCATCAATCACTAAACAGCCTTCATTAGAGCCCTGTTCAACCCAAGAGCAGTTCTACACAACTAGCCTACTCAAGCACATCACAGTATCCTGTGCTCAAAACTCAAGACTCAAAGCTCATGTCGAAAAACCCTGCGCTAAATTCTACACACTGCAACTTATTATTATTATTATCCCAGCAGCAATTCATACCAATACAATGCTTAAGGCAGCAGCATACTTCAAAGCAACCATTAGCAATCAGCAATGGTGCAGCATGGGGTTTTCCAACCAAAATCAACATTTAAGCTGCCCTAGAACATAGCAAAGAGTCCTTCCTTATTTAACAAAAACATGACAAATAGCCATGACATGACTCAAGCAAAAAAATGTGGCAGCAAGCAAGTAAGCACTCCACAATCCCACTCAAAACATCATCATTCCAGCTATAGCACAGTCTATTTCGTCAAGTACAGGGGTTTAACCTCAAAAATTTTGGGCTTTACCCTCACATGAATGAAGATCTACACTATCTCAGGTTCAAATTCAACAACAACCAAAAGACCAAACCTAGGGCCGAAACTAAATAAGAAAGGAGGCAGTACAATTACCTCTCACAAACAGAGTTTAGGGTTTTGATTGGAGAACCAGGGTTCTTGAATCTTCCCTAAACTCTAGTGAAAGTAAGAAATAGCCATTGGCTACCCTCAGAGACATAGCTGTTTCAACAGCTCAAAGACTTGAACTTCTTAAAGGTGGTATGAGACTTGAAGTTCGATTCCAATCGAATTAGGGCTTAGGTTTTGCTCCAGATTCGTGTAGAAAGAACATCAAATAACCAAGAACATCAATCCCAGAATTATGAGAACCTCGAGTAAGCCTTGAAGTCCTCCATGGAAAGTCGAAACTGGTTTGAGTTCCGAAATTAGGGTTTTGCGCAGAAGTCTTCGATTTCGCACCTTAGGTTATCAATCTATGAAGATTCAACCTCTCGATTCGACAAAGACCATAGCCCAGACCTTCGATTACTCATCCCAGATGCGACGATTCGAGTTTATTTAGGGTTATCAGGAACAAAGTTTTTCGGGGTTAAAAAGGAGTTCTCAAATCCGACACTGAGGCTCTAACTCATTTATGGAGTTAAGGATGAACTGCAAGATAGCACGCCGGAGAGCTCCTCCTCCTCGGTGGTCGGCCTCGCCGCCGGTACGCCATGGCTGGGGGTGAACGCCCTACCGGGGCGAATCCTAGAGAGAAGGAGTTATCCCCTACTTTTTTGGTTTGTTAGATATTGTTTTTTCGTTACATTCATTTTTTTGTGCTTAATTCTTCATTCTAATTTATTTCTTTATTGGAACTGAGCATTCATTTTCTTTTTCGTTTTTTCATTTTTCCATTCAGGATCAATTGGAGATGAAGAGTTGTGCAGGTTTTCCATTTCTTATTTGAAACAGTAGGCTTTTAAATCAGGAAACTTAGTTCTTCAATCTTATTTCCATGGTATATGCATTCCTGTTTCTGGTTTTTTACTTTGCATATTTTCAGAAAATGGGGTCTTTTTGATTATTGTTTTTGCAAATTTTGATCCTAGATGTGGGTGTTTTTTTCTTGCAAGTTTGTGATTACTTTAATTGCTTTATTGTGTGTATTCAATCGAGTGGGTTTATACTACCTTCTATGTTGTTCCTAATTTATAATTCCTTCTAAGTTCTACACATTCTCATTTTTTCCTTTTTCTTTTCATCAAGTTAGGTTATTGTTTTAGTTCCTTGATCTTTGAAATCCTTCATTCAAAAAAATTGACCCTTTTGATTTGGATTTTTAGTGCTTCTATGTCAATGTTGGTCGTTGATTTTTATTTTTCTTCCTTTTTTGTTTTTTTCTCCTTTTGGAATTACGGTTCGTATTAAGATATTCGTTCTGTGATGAATCAAAAGAATTTAAAGATTCAAATGCAGATAATACTATTGTCTTTTTCTAGGTTTTACTTTCTTTAGGGTTTCAATTAAGTTATTTGTTTTGTGATGAATCAAAAGAATTTAGAGATTCAAATGTGAAGACGATTGTTATGATTTACTTAAGTAATTTTACTTCACTTACCATTTTGATTAAAAATAAAATCTTTTAGTTTTCAGACTTACTTAAGAATCAGGTCTTGAATTGCAATAATTTTAAAAAGGTTCTTTTTTCAGATTTTGGGTTCAAATGTCTCATCAAGTTTTGATTTTTTAAGGTTTTAAATCTTTTATTTTTCAGATTTTGGATTTTAATGTCTAATCAAGTTTCAATCTTTAGGATCAGGAAAACTCAATAGAGAGTTGTCTGTGATTGAAAGTTGTAGATTACTAAGTGATGGAAAACAGCTTGATGAAGATGAGCTTTTCAGTGCTGTTGTTCTTGGTTGGTGCATTTAATGGGTATGCATTTGTATTTGAACTTATTTACACCAGTCCCTGGTATTATTGATATACCTTGAGGGCTTGATAGTAGAAATCAAGAAAGGGATGGGAAGGCATAGTATTACAAGGCTTTGCCTTTTCACTTGACAGTGTTTATGTTATTGGTTTGTGGGCTGTCCTTTGTGTGTGCTTCGTCCTTCGGTTTATGAATTTTTTAAATCTATGAAGCTCATCTTTAATCTAATTGTCGCCATTACTAACGACCTAAGGTCTTCAATTCTCTAGTTTATGTTTTTGATTACGTTTTGTTTATTTTGAATGTACGTTTTATAGTGTTGTTTCTCATTTTGAAAGACAAAATTTAAGGTTTTCTTCATCATTTAGTTTTTGGATGAAAAAATAAGGATTCGATGAAAATCATGGTTTTTTGTAAATTTTTGAATGAAAATTTAAGGTTAAATTTTGGATTCCGTTAATTTTCGAAAGAAAAATCAGGCCATATATATTTCCATTTCTTAATCTTTGTGTTGTTTTGATCTCATCTTCTGTCTCATTTCCACCATTAAGGACAAACCTAATGTCTTCAATAGCGATCACTGTAGGCATCTAATTGTGCGGCTGGGGATTCAGCTGCTTATTAAAGTACCAGTGCTTTTGGTGATGTTGTCATAGAAGCAAAATTTTGTCATTGGGGATTCAGCTGCTTATTAAAGTACCAGTGCTTTTTATTTTAATCACGTAGAAAATAAAAATTAGTTGATTATTGAGTTATTGACTTTTATTTCTGTAGTACATACCGCACTCCACTTTACAAAGCAAAGCGAAGTGGTTTTAAGGGTACTTTTCTTGATGATATTCTTGCTATAGTTTTGAAGGAATGCTCACACCTCACACTTTTTGCTAATACATGACTTACTGAATAATTTTTCGCAAAGGTGGCTTGTAAATTGTAAACATGGAGGGGTTTACGGAGATGATATGATGTGTATACAATTGAGTTTTAAAGTGAATTTCAGAATGATTGCACATGCGAGTTTTAGACTTATTTAAGTTTACGTAAGTGGTACATAAATCATCTCTTTGCTTTTGCACATAAATTTGGCTATTAACTGTTTGCAAAGTTCTTGAATATGAATCAAAGGTAAGACCTGTAGACTACTTTACTTTGGTCTGCAGCTGAAATTGATGATGTTGCTCATATTGAATACAATCGCTTTCACTATTTCTGAGCTGAGTCAACTCTAAGCTTCTTGAATAGCTGTTTAGATATCAACTGTACTTTTGTGATTCTGATCTTGTAGTATTTACCCATAGGGCCTATGTCGAAACTGATCTGCTTTACGTTTCGATGCAGGCTGTATTGAAAAGTTTTACAGCAATTTTAGATCCTGATAAACCTAAACGATTTTTGGGTTACATGGTCCTATCAAAGGATGAGGTAGAATTACTAAATTAGCAAAAACGCCAATATGAAAGTATAATGTACCGTTTAGTTACACTTTCACCTGGCTATACATAAGCTAACTTTGCTGACAAGTTTGCTTGATATTGACAGTTAGCGAAGGACGTATTTGATGAAGACAAGGATGTCTCTTTATCTTGGGTCTAAGCATAGAATTGGGATGTATGTAACTTTATTTGATTTACATGTTCTTTTTGTGTTCTTGATTCTGTTTATTTTTCTAACTTCATGCTGTTTATTCTCATTTTGTTTTTTTTGTCATGATAGGTCAAAGAATAAGACCCCGATGAATTCTCAACATATGTAGTGTCGTTTGATGAAGATGTTGCTCGCTACTTGGTTTTACAACTTCTTTTAACAGTGTGAACTATGTGCTCAAGTTATTACATTGAGTTTTGAACTCCCACTATCATTGCAATCTCTTTAACAAAACTTGCACTAAGAAAAAGGAGAGTAAAGGAGGGAAGGACCCAAGAAGACGGAGAGCAATTTGTACATCTTGGCGAATTCGTCGTTAGGCGAAGAGATACTACTGTAGTTTTTGAAAGGAAAAAAACAATGGTATGTTCTTGATTAAAACAAAAATCTGATGTACTGATATATCGACGAACTTAATAACAGACTGATCTCGGTTGTGATATTTTTTGAATGATTCCTACTTTGAATCGGGTCCATCAACATCGAGACTTGGATATGATTTTGAAGAAGAGGAACAAGAACTTGTGGATCGTGGAGATGTTGGGGACGATCAAGTAGGATTTACAGTGGAGGGGAAGATTAGATGTCTAATTAATAAGAGTCTAAATAAGTCTTGTAAACACAAATGCCTTAGGTTTGGCATTCCAGTTAATGGCTAATTGCATAATGTATTTTGGTAGTTCATTTATCCTTTCACCTTCTCATTACTAGTAAAAAAAGTCTTATTTGTATCTTGTTTTTAAGCTCATTTGTATCTTATATTGAGGGTTACTAACAAGTGGGTTACAAATAACATATTATTTGTATCTCTTGAAAACCCAAGATACAAATAAGGGTTATTTGTATCTCATGTATGAAACACACGATACAAATAACTCCTTATTTGTATCACCTGTATGAAAAATGAGATACAAATAATGGGTTATTTGTATCCCCTGTTTGAAATAGGCGATACAAATAACCTTTATTTGTATCTTGTGTTTAAAACAGGCGATACAAATAACCCAGTTATTTGTATCCCCCTATTTAAACCTTAGATACAAATGACTTTTTTTTTAATTAAAAGAACAAATATAGCCCTATATATCTATATCATGACGGGATTATTAATATAATATATATCTATAAAAGTCATTGAAGGCTATAAAATATATAATATACGATTAAATAATATGTACTTTAATTAGAAAATATTGTATTACATAACATCCACAACTACACAACCATCCACAAGTACACTACTATATATATATATATATATATATATATATATATATATATATATAATATATATATATATCTATATATATATATATATATATATATATATATATATATATATATATATATATATATATATATATTACATGAACAAGTTAATTAAAATTACATTTACTTTAACAAAAAGTTCAATCTAAAGTACTTTGCCCATTGCTCGCGGACTTCATCTATTTCATCTTCGCTATATGTGCTTGATCTTGCAATATACTCCTTCAAAACAAATAATAAACAAAACAAATTAAAATAAATACATTATTTATGAACGCGCGCAATCCGTATAATAACAACCTATAGCTATATGTAACCTTGAAAGCAAATCACAAAACAAAAAACACATTAAAAAGTTCACCAAATACAAAAATTCTGCAGAAATTTCGGCAGAGTTCCGTTTATTAAATGAAAAATCCAAAAATTTTTAAACTCATGTACCTGCAAATAAACACAATACAATAAAAGTGGTGTTCATAACCACCTTCATTCTTTCTCGTACCAACCAAATAATTTCCCAAAGTAGAAAATGATAAAGTATGTTAATAATATCTAAGAAATTCATCAACATGGTGTTAACAGTTCATTAAAACAAAATGATAAAAGTATGTTGATAATACCTATACAAACCAATTATATGAGCCTTGTTCCACTGTAATCAATATGGTGTACACTACACAGGTGTGTTGATATTATCTAAGAAATTCATTCACATAAGAAATTGATTTGGCACAAACATAAATACATATAATCAAACCTCACTAAGCAGATTCTGCCAACATTTCATATATATTATTTGAAGTATTAATTTAATTTTGAGTAAAAATTCTTACTGTTAGCAGTTTATATACGTTATTTGCAAAATTCAACAACAAGAGCAACACAACACAACATCAAGAGCAGCACAAGTTCATACAAGACTTTTTTTAAATGTCCCACTGCTGAAGCGTGCACAATAACAAGAAAATAGTAAGAGGGTAGAGGGATCATGGAAGCCAAGGATAAATAATCACTAAGCATAGATAGGAATGAAGGCATGAAAAAAAAATAATTGAGCAAAAGGAGCAGCAAACAAAAACAGAATTAAAATTATAAACTTTTGAAATTAAAAAATGCAAGTAACTGAATAACCAGCAGCGCAACTAGACCAATTTGTAGGTCAAATTGATTGAAAAAAAAAAAAGCAAATATAGCATATAATATGTGGACCATCCAAAAACCCATTTAAACCACCATCATCAGAATGTTTACTATTACTACATTTTGATTCACCATTTTGTAGAGCAGTTGGATAAAACCTCAATGAACTTCTAGAATTTTGAACCGGTACCTTTTTATTATCAGATTGGTGTAGTTGACTGCTCCCAGACTTTTTACTTGGATAAGCTTGTTGCAATAGTATTACTAGCATTATCTTCAGATGGAAAACTTTGCCGCAATGATTCCACTTCAGTAAGTGCTCCAACATCTTCCAAAGCATTATCTGGTTCATCTTTCAATCTGGAAGAATTAGAAGATTTTACAAGGGAACTATGTGTTGCATCAGGAACTATAGCATTAGTAGCACTAAGATAATCGTTTACAGTATTTTCATTAAGGGCTCTACCTAAGCTCAGCTTATCAACCAGATTCTTTTCCTTTAACTTCTTGTAATAATCAACAATTAACTGCACAGCACGAACGAAAACAACACTTGAAATTAACTAATCATAACTTTGAAATAAATAAACCAGTATCAGTGCTACACCAAGATCTGCACTAAAACCATTGGCATTGAGTTTACTTACTTCATGAATTGATAAAACAATGTACAAATTAACTCCCCACAACTAAGATTCTTATATATGACCTCCCAGCAGAACAAGAGTGAATTAGAAACCAACAAATGTATTCTGGTGACTAATAAAGACCAAGAAAAATAAAATTAAAAAAAAAATCTACTACAAGAAGTAATTCACATGATGATGAACCACGTTGAAGTAATGATATTGCTATTGTTATTGCGAAGGATGAAAGGATTCCATTTTTATCAAGATAATATACTTCATAAGATGCATCTCCAACCTACATTTTCGTAGTAATTAACATAGCTTTTGAGAAAATCTAACTAAAAACCACCACATAAACAACTTAAATAATGTACATATGAAATTTGGCTCAAAATACTACAAAGTACATCATCCTTAAACAAGAAAATTGAGACAAGATCAGAAAGAAACTTACCCTTAACCAAGAACCTAACAAAACCCTAATATTCAACAACTAAGCATTAAAAGTGTACTTAACAAAACCCTAATTTTCTATAATTTCTAATATCGTAGATTCGCTATTAATAAAGATAGGAGAATGAAACAACAATCAATTCTCAGCTAATCAAATAGCAAAATGATCAAATAAGTAGTATAAATGTATAATTATTTAAAAGTTGGTGTGTTGTGAAGTATAGAAATTTTGATGCTTGATCAAAATCTAACATATAACAACTCTTAAGTTCCTGGTTATATGGAAAAGCTTTAGCTTAAGTTGCAATTTAGTTTTTAATTTATTAGTGAGAAGTATACAACTCTTACAAAATTTATCCATATTTTCCTTCTATCTAAACACACCCTAAGTCTCCTCTTAGATTTTTATCCAAACACAAGTCTTAAAGATAGAAACACAACTAAATCCAATCAAACGGCAGGCAAAAGGCCAAAAAAATAAACAATGTGTCTCCCAATTTGGAACATCCAACTTCAAACTTATTAAGGTTGTGTTTGGGAACTAGCATTTCATTTCAAATTAATGATTTCAAATATGGAATCATGAATGTAGAATTTGAGAATGACAAGGTTAGGGAGGTCATTCTCAAATCCTCATCTTTAAACCATTTTGATAACAATTGTGGATTTGACTCAAATCCAAATTTGAAATTCTAGTGTTTGCCAAACACTAATTTTGAGTCAAATCTATATTTTCAAATCAAATTCTCATTCCCAAACATAGCATAATGTACTTTACAAATCCAAGCCATCTTCAAAATGCCACACATGAAATCATTTAAGGTTCACTAAACACTAGAAATACATATTAGAGCACAAATTACATTAGCTTTCACATTCATTCATACTGACCAACAAAGATGTTTCAAGTTTAAATCAACTCTTCATGCCCAGATCTGCGTGTTTATAGATACATAAATAGGGATCACATTCTAAAAAAAGTAAGCAGCAATCAATGAATATTATGACAAAAAAAATTACATACATGTGAAAAAACAGTGACAATTGACAACAACTATCATGGAACACAAAATATCTATAAGCTACACAAAGAGAAATATGCATGTTGTCTTAACACAGTGCAGAGTTTCTATCATAACAACTCAAGAGATGAGACCAAACGAGACCAGACGATATAAGACGAGTAGGCAAAATCATGACATTAAGGGAAATTCAAGCTACTAAATTGCACGACACCATTGGGATACATATGAAAACAAAATAAGAAAAATGTAGCAAATAAGAATAAAAACAAAATAAAAGTAGGCGAATGAACAAAAATAAAACCTTTAATGTGGAATTACAAACAGCAGAGGGAATTGAAGTCCCAAATTGAAGCACAAAGAAGGATGGACGAAGCAGCAGACGGGACGAAGAACTCAGACGGGACGAAACACGCAGAAGAAGCAGACTAAATATGTGCGAATTGAACGAAAGAATCAACAGATCAAGATGAAGCAACAAATTGAACGAACTGAATGAAAGAAATTAGTGCGAAACAAATCAAGATGAAGAACGAACTGAACTAACAGATCAAGAAATTGAATGAAAGAAATTAAACTTAACAAATTTACCTCAAGAAATTAGGGCGAATTGAAGCAGACTATGGATGGAATTCACGAGAAAGACAATGAAGACAATGAGGAAGACAGGGAAGTGACGATTGAAAGGATGGTTATCTTCTTTTTTGTAGAAATTAGATTTTGGGAAGACAATGGAATTCCTGCTGGTGGGCAACTTTCGATGAAGTAAATGGCGGAAATGGGTGCTGGTGGGCAACTTTCGATGAAGCAAATGGCGGAAATGGGTGCTTGTGGACCGCCTGTTTAAAAATAAATTTCTTGGAAATTTCTAAGCTTTGTTAATGGCGGAAATAAGATTAGGGATGAAGATGAACAGGGGGTCACTGAAAGCCCTTCGAAATTTCTAAGCTTTTGTTAATGGCGGAAATGGAAATGAACAGCCGGCCCTTCAAAATCCCGCCTATTTCACTATTTCTCTAATTCATTATTTGTATCCCCTGTTTTAACACCCGATACAAATAATAATAATAATAATAATAATAATAATAATAATAATAATAATAATAATAATAATAATAATAATAATAATAATAATAATATTATTATTATTATTATTATTATTATTATTATTATTATTATTATTATTATTATTATTTGAATTTATTGTTATTATTACTTATTACTTATTATTATATATAATATTAATTAATTAATTAATAAAATAATTAATAAATAAATATAAAAATAATAATTTTAATAATATAAATAATGTAATAATATTATTATGTTTGTCTTTATATTAATTAACAATATTTTTTTAATTAATTAATTAATTAGATAATAATAATATACTCCCTCCGTTCTTTTTTTATTGTCCACATTACTATAACGGGTAGTTTCATATGTTTGTTCCATTTCCTAAAATGGAAAGTTTTGATACCCTCTTTTCACCCCTTCTTTCTTCTGATATCCCATTTATAATAATTAATTTATATTTTCTCTCTTATAATACCAATACAATCATTAATTCACACTACTATTATAATAAAATATCCACCTCTCTCTTCTAATATCCCATTTATAATAATTAATTTATATTTTCTCTCTCATAATACCAATACCATCATTAATCCACACCACTATTATAATAAAATAATACCCACAATCAACAAAGATTCCCACTATCTTATTATGTGTGAAATCTTCAAATAGGACACACATATAAGAACGGAGGGAGTATTTAATAATTATAATAATGTTAATGACATTATTATTAATTTAGTTTTAAATTAATTAATTAAATAATGTTAGTATTTATTAATTAAATTCTTAATTAGATACTAATAGTAATAATAATAATAGTATGATATAATAATAATAATAAAAATAATAATAAGATAAATAATAATAATAAAATTAATAATATAATAATAATAATAATAATAAGTCAATAATAATAATCATATAAACAATAATAATGATAATAATATATATAATATAAGAATAATAATAATAATAATAGTAATAATAATAAAATAATAATATAATAATAATAATAATAATAATAATATAATAATAATAATACGTATAAAATAAATATACAACAATAATGATAATAATATAAAAATAAAAATAATGAAAATAATATAATAATAATAATAATAATATATACTAATATAATAATCATATAATTCATATCATACTATAATGCAATCTCACTAGTTTCGCTCTCTACAACCTTTCCTCTCTGCCGGCAACCTCCGTTGCTCCGCCATGGCAGGCAGGAGGAGAGGTCGGCCCTCGAGAAGAAGCGAAGATATGGCTTGCTAGGCTTTGTTGTTCATCCTAACTCTATTAAAGAGTTATTGACTCAGAAGCGGATTTTTGAATCCCATTTCAACCCCGTCTTTTGTATATGATAAACCCTAATATCCAAAATCACACTCTAAAACTTCGATTCTGGGTTAGAGGATCTCGAAGGTTGGGCTCTGGTTTGTCGAATCTTGAGTGTGCGAAATCGTATTCCATTGGCTGCGAAAAACCCTAATTTTCGTTATCTCAACCCAGTTCAACCCTAAAATTGTCTTAGGGGTGTATTCTTGATCCAGTCCAAGATAGAATTATCCCAATTTCAAGCTCGAATCTATCAAATAAGTCGAGATTTCGAATAGTCTCCGGTGCATTAAGGTCGAATAGTCTCCGGTGCATTAAGGTCGAAGAAAGAATTATCCAGTCCATTAAGGTCGAGATTTCGATTCTAATTTTCGTTATCTTAGGCCTGTGTTTGCTGCTGAAAGGTCGAAGAACCGTCCTCCATTAAGCGAAGTCGAAACTCAAACCCTAAATTTGAGATTTCGAAAGTCCAGGTTCAGATGAGCTAGCCTCAGTTTATGTTTGAAGTCCAGGTTCGTTTTCAATTCGTCTCAAGGCCTTGTTCTTGATCTAATATCGAGTTGGAACCAGTAGGCTTCCAATTTGATTTCAGGTTGAAACCAGCTTGATTCCAGTTGGTTTCCAAGTTCTGTTTGATATCGTTTGGTTAATAGAAAGGGTCATTCCTCTAAGCTGTATCTGAATGCTAAACCTGTTGGATATCCAGTTGTGCTGTTGTTTTCTGGGTATCGTATACCGTTTGAACTGTTGATTCAGTTTTGTATTGAGGGTAGCCAATCTTTTAGCTATTCCTATCACCACTGCCAAGACCATGAAATGTTTGCTGCAAGGTTTTTTCAGTACACCATGTGAGTAGTCTTTGATGTATCATTGACTACTTCATATATCTGTGTTGTTGTTGAAGCATGTTGCGCAGTCATATGGTTTTTGGGTGTGTATTGCCTTCACTTGGTTGGACATCACAATGCTCCCCATTTGAGGCTTTTAGCTTCTGATCACAAGGAACAATCTGATGTATTTGGGTTGTATCAAGGGCGATCAGGAGGTCATGTTGCTAACCTTTGTACTGCCTATGGAACTATGAATTTTGAGGATGGGCTGACATGATAAGGAAGTCTGTTTTGAGGAAGTGCACTGATCAATACTTGTGTTGAATTGCTGCTGCTGGTGTTATGTACCATGGTTGGGTTCTCTTCTAGAAATGTTCCTATGAGCTGTTGTATTTTTAATGCCTGCTGCTGCTTTGTCTTCTTATTGCTGCTGTGCGATGCTGTTCTGATTATGATGTGGAGTAGATGCTGCCCTGTCTGCTGCTGATGCTGCTGTGGTCCTTTTGTGGCTGCTGCTTCCTGCTGCTAGCTGATACATCGTGTGATGGTAGTGCTGGCCCATTACTTTAGCTGGAAAGGGGCGGGCTGCTCATACCCATGTTATGAAACCAAAGGGCAGATGAATACATGAATATATTACTGTGATGATCACGTCTTTTTTGGATAGAACTGTTTGTCTATACATGTGTGTTGAACACATGTAGATTGTTTAGTTATGCTTAGTCATAGCCATTGTAAATGTCCAAAATGTCGGTGCATCTGTGCTGTTAGGATCTTTTTGCCTTTTTTGGAGTTGTTTACCCATCCAAGCCAATGACGAGGGGCTTGTCCCTTAGAAGCTTTGCTTGGGTTTACATCTCAGTCTCTTGGACCTTTGTAAGCTTCGGCTATCTTTTTCCTGGCATTTTTTAAAACTTACTTTGCCAAAAATAATAAAATAATAATAACTTTATGAAATCAAATCAAATCAGATCAGATCAGAACAGATCAGATCAGACCAGATCAGATCTAATCAGATTAGAAAAATTTAGATCATATCATAATGAATCAGACCAGATCAGATCAGACATTATTAAATTTAAACCTTATCCAATTAGATAAGACGAAGAGAGCAACCCCTAAGTCCGTCACAAAATAGAGTAGGGAAGCTAAAAATTTAATGGACACTTAACAAATACACCGGAAACTGACTAATGGCAAAGTGGAGAAACGAGAATAGTTGAAGTGGGACCCTACCGCGCTTGTTCTGGAAAAGCTAATGAATATAGTCAACCATATCCGCTGCATAATAACCGTGGGATTTGATTTGTGTGATCCGACGATTATAAGAAGTGTTACCTGTTATACCGGTAATTCATTTATTGACGAAAAGATAGGTCAACAGTTTTGGAGAATACAAAATCAATGACTCAACGTGAACGCCACTTTATTCTGGTCAACTTTCTTTTTTATTATTTATTATTTAATAATTGAGGTAGTGGAAATTATGAAACAAACCCAAACCTGATTCGCAATTGATTTTATTGGATTTATTTATTTTTAGGTCGTATTAAAAATTAATAAATAAAAGGTAAGATTTGACTAAGAAAATGAAATAAAGTAAAGTTAAAACAAGGGTTGGCCCACACACCACTTCTTTTATTATTCTTATTTTCAAAATCAATACCTTGGGTTGTGTGTGGAACCTGTTAACCCGGTCACGCTCTTTCTCTTCCGCCTAATCTCTATTAATCTCTCACATTTGCCCTCCATTTTCTCGCCCATTCCTTCTTATTTTATCCTCTGCCTCTCCAAACCCAAATTTTCAGTTTTAATTTTAAATCAAAAAAAGCTCTAAAAATGGGAGATTACAGATCGAGGAAGATGGAAGATGAGATAGCCATAGAAGAAGCAGCATCTGCAGGGGTGAAATCTATGGAACAATTACTTAGACTCTTATCATCATCTTCTTCTTCTTCAAAGCAACTTCAACCTCAACATGAAGATGAGTGCAGACAAGTTACAGAAGCTACAGTGGGTAAGTTTAAGAAACTCCTTTCTGTTCTTAATCGAACTGGGCATGCTCGTTTTCGTCGTGCTCCTGCTCTTTCTCTATCCTCTGATTCATCCAATTCTTCTGATTCCAATTCTCCTCCCCCCTTTCAAACAATCAAACCACTTCCCACTCCACTTGAAAAACCCATTCCGTTGAGGGTCATTCCACAATCTCAACATATACCCATGACTTTAGATTTCAGTAAACCTAACCCTAACCCTAACCTAAACCCTAAAACTACTAACCCATCTGCATCTTTTTCAAATTCGGGTTCGTTTAGTATATCATCTTCTGCGAATTCGTCGTCGTTCTTGTCTTCTATTACTGGTGAAGGAAGCGTGTCTAATGGGAAACAATTTGGTTCCTTCTATGTTGCTCCGCCTCTATCTGTTGGGAAACCACCTCTTTCCACTTCTTCGTCTTCACATCACAATAAAAGCTGTTTCCACCGCCACTCTGAGTTTTCCGATGATTTTTCTGGTAAGATTTCTGGTTCGAACCGATGTCACTGTTCCTCTAAAAGGAAGAAGTTGCGGGTCAAAAATACGATTCGGGTTCCTGCAATAAGTTCTAAAACGGCTGATATTCCTACCGATGATTATTCATGGAGGAAGTACGGCCAGAAACCAATCAAAGGATCTCCTTATCCACGGTATGTCTAATTTCTCAATTAATTTATTTAATCAAATTCTTATTTAATTCAATTAATTATAAAAATTGATTATGTGTGAATTGAAACAGTGGATATTACAAGTGTAGCACAGTCAGAGGATGTCCAGCAAGAAAGCATGTGGAGAGAGCAACAGATGATCCAACGATGTTGATAGTAACATATGAAGGAGAACACCGACACTCTCCTGTACCAGCACCACAGGATAACATTGCCCATCATCATAACCCGGTGGTCCCCGCCAGTAACGCAACGCCGAGTTGGTTGGTCCCACTACAGACTCAGCCTATTTTGAACTTGGGTGACTAAAGAAGCCAGAAGGAATATAAGGGTGGGTAAAATGGGAATTTGGACACCTTTTTTTTGTATTATTATTTGTTTTGTTTGTTGAAATAGCGTAGGGGACAAAAGTGAAAAGACGAAAATGGTGATTGAATGTAAATTTGACTAGAATATCAATGTAATGTAATGTAATGGGTTTGTGGTGGGGTTAGGAATAGGATAGTGGAATTGGCAACTTAAAGAGAGATGACAAAACAATGTAATGCAAACTTTGACATTTTTCCATATTCCATATGCCAACTTGTCAAGCATTTAAGGCTAAGTTTGACATTTTCAATTTAGAGTTTTCTATTTTTTGTCTTCAACTTTTAAAAATTGATAGTGCTTCACAAATAATTGATAATACTTTTTTTAAGTAATTGGATTGATTATTTTATTTTATAAGTGGGTATGATCAATTGATTTTAAATACATTATAAAAAAAATTATTTAAATTTACATATCAAGCAATAAATTGTTTTAACTGCCTAATATTCCAAACAATAAAATTAAATGATATGACCAGTTGATGAGATTTTTTTTATGTGAAAATAAATAAAAATTGATTATACTTTTTGACATACATAGTGATTTACCAAAGTGGAGTATCTCAACCATGAATTTTATTAATGCTTATTTATTTTTAATGATTTTAATTTTACTAGTTGGTTGGGTGGTACAAGAAGTGTTGTTGGCTTTGCGGATAAGCAGTACAAGAAGTGTTGTCGCCTTTGCGGCTAACATTGTTTTCTTCATTGTTGATTGATATCGTTGCCATCTATGTTCTCAAGGACAAGGAGAGCTAGACTATAGACTTGACGTAGGTGGATTGAATGGATGTGAAAGAGTGTGTGAACTAAACTATGAAAGCAATAAATAAGCAAGAAATAAGATGACAATAAGCAATAAGAAACAAATGGGGATGGTAAGGATTTACCTTAGGTCGGTTTCTATGTTCTCATATAGAGCTAGGTCAAGAGAGACCAAATGTAGATCGATCGAGACACTCTAGATAGCGAGGGGAATTTGGTGACTACAATAGCCATGCGAATGACCCATAATCGCCCTATGTCTCTTCACGAGTGGCATGAAAAGATTCAAATCAAGTATGAATCAATCAAACAATCAACAACAAACCTCAATCCTAACCTAAGACATAAACAACAATCCAAACCTAGGGTTTCACCAAAGTAAAACCCTTAAAAGAACTACTCACACATTGTGATTATTACTATAGCAAATTAATGAAAGAAGACGTGAAAGAAAGCATTAGGGCAAAAAGTAAATCAACAAGAAACAAGAGCAATGTAAGAAATATAACTACCAACTACTTTACAAAGCAATAAATGAAGGTATACCAAGATTGAAGACAAATAAACAATAAATGAAGCAATACTCAAGAGGAAAAGTAAAGAAAGTAATAAATGACATAAAGTAAAGATATTAAAGGCATGAAAGCAATAAGGAAATATAAACTTACATAAACTTGAAAGCTTGAATGAAAGAAAGTAAAGTTACAGTGCTTGAAAGTAAAAGGAAAGCAATTAATACTATTCTAGGGCATAGATTGTTAATGGAAATCGTAAAAGTGATGAACAAGATGAGAGGATTTTACCCAAGCATGAACATACCCTAAACATTTAGAAATGCGTGTTTATATAGGCTATACAAGAGGGAAACAAAAAGCCTAAGGATCCTACATGGAACCTTGTGAAAATAAAACACGCACAGGAATTAGCAGCCATTCGCCTGAATGCATTATGGAATTCGAAATTTCCAGAAGCTCTAGGATTGTTACTTGGGCTTCATAGAACATTCGTTCGAATGTGATATGTCGATTCACCCGAATCTATCAAGTTTGCCCGAATGTTGTGTTAATTTGCAATTTCCAGAAGGTTTGAGCCAATTCCCTTGAAGTCCTAATTTGCTGTAAATTCGCCAGAATGCGGGGCGTTTTGGCCCTTCGTATCTTCAATCAAGTTCTTAATGTTCTTCGAACCTAGTAATGCTTTTGGGAATGACTTGAAATGCTCGGGAATGCTTCGAAACATGTGCTTCTTCTTCGATTATGATGTCTAAGCCCCAAACTTGACTTACTTCACCTCAAAACCTCTGACAATACCTGAAATAACCTTAAAACACCGCGAAGACAAGAGTAAGGTAAAATTCAGTGCAAAATTTATGAAACCAATGAGAAACAAAGAGACTTGACACTGTAACGGGGATATAAATGTGCTCTAAATAGAGTACATCAACTCCCCCATGCTAAACCTTTGCTAGTCCTAAGCAAAGAAACTAGGTAGGATGACATGAAAGTACGGGGCAAACGAAAACTTAAGCTATAGATGGCAAGGAAAAAATCGTGAAATCTGAATTTTTTGCTAGGTTTTGGTAATCTTTATTACCACCATTAAAGATGGTAAGAAAAAAATAGTGGAATCTGAGTTTTTTGATGGGCTTTGTTCATCTCCTTTGTGAGGATAGAGAGATTGATTCTATAAGTATATTTTATTCATTTCTCGTGGGAAGGGAGTAGCATATTTTGTGAAAAAACCAATTTATAGTGAGATATTCCATGACAATAACACATGAAATTACTGAATATCATTTTATGGGTTGTTCTTTTTTTTTTCTGGGGAAAGAGAAAATATGTGTGTCTTTCTTACCACCATTAAAGATGGCAAGGAAATAATGAGTAATTCTTTAACCGCATGTACTTGGTTTGAGATTTTATTTGAATATCAGTCTACTTGAGGACAGTGAGACTGTTTTAGTGTTGTATTTTTGTCTGTTCTCATGAGGAGAAAGGAGTGAGCATTTTCTTAAAAATGCAGATCTGGAAATACTCGGTTTCATTCATCACTGAAGATGAACATAAAAATGTAGATTTAGAAATACTGGGTCAACTTGTACTAATATGATAAATATGAGTATAAAACTTGGTTATTGGCAGTGGGTATATGATGTGCTCGATTTAGAGCACATTTATCTCCCCATTTATGTGTCGATATCTCGCGTTTTATATTGGTTTTTACACATCTTACGCATGATTTCACTTCGATCTTGTCTCCATGTGCTTTTGAGTGTTTTAGGTGTTTACGGGAGATTTTGAGGTGTTTTCGTTGCGTACGAGATTCCGACACTTGAGTCGAAGATGAAGCTCGCGTTCCGAGGCATTTCCGAGCATTTCAAGTAATATACTAAGACCTCGCGAAGCCCGGAAGACATTTGGTGCTTGTTCGAAGATGAAAAAGAGCAAAACGAGCCTTCCAGCCCACCATTCGAGCGAAGGCCAAGCCCATTCGGGCGAATGGGTGCAGCAGCCCAACAAGGTAGCTCAAGTCTCCAGCATTCGGGCGAATTGGCCACGAAATTCGGGCGAAGCAGCTGATTCGGGCGAATGGCCTAAGCCATTCGGGCAAATGGTCAAAAATTTCACCAATTTGGCTTCAAAACTCTCTAGAAACCCCGAATGCTTCATATTCGGGCGAAGGACCAACCATTCGGGCGAATGGCCCTAATTTTTGTCGCAATTTTATTTTTCACAACTTTTTCCACGTAGGATTCTTTAGGGTTTTAATCCCCCACTTTGTACAGCCTATATAAAGGCTTAGTTCTGAATATTTTAGGCATGACTTGATTGGGAGAAACCCTCCCTTTCTTGTTCATCAATTTATGCTTTCCCCCTTTTGATTTCTTGCCCTAATTTTAGATTGTTCTTCATTTAATGTTTCTTTCTTCATTTATGTTAGTTCTCTTCATTTATTTCTTTCCTACCTTTATTGCTTTCATTTATGCTTTCCTTTATGCTTTCATTTAATGTTTTTGTAGTTTAGATTTATTGCTTTCCTTTTATCTCTTTTACTTATGCTTTGTTGTTCTTCATTTCCTTCTCTATGCTTTCTCTTTAATGTTTTCATCTCTTTTGTTTCTTTAAATAATGCTTTCTAGAATAGATTTAATGCTTTCTATCTTCTTGTTTCTTCCGTTCATATGCTAGAGTAGATTTTAGGGTTTTGGGTTAGAGAAATCCTAGGGTTTTGGTCTTGTGTTTAATGTTTAGGAAGATGATTGAGGATGATGTTGGCTTGATTGATTGATATTCGATGCATATCTTGTCCTGCCACTCCCATGCGAGACATAGGGCGATTATGGGTCGTTCGTATTGACTATAGGTCATCAACTTCCCCATGTCATCTAGAGTGTCTCGATTGGCCTTCGTTCAATCTCCTTCCACCTAGCTTATCTTTATCTCCAATAGACCTACCTAGGGTGGACCTAGCCTAAGCCCGTTTTCTTTGTTTGTTTTCATCCTTAATGTAATTCACCCACCTTCTTACCAACCATCAACCTTTCCCACACCAAACCTTTAGTCTAACATCCCTTGTTCCTTGTGGTTCGACCCCCGACTTACCGCTACACTCATTGTTGTATTATTATTGGTGACCAAGGTTTCTAGCATATAACGACGCGCTAAAAACCCGCTATCAAAATGGCGCCGTTGCCGGGGAACAAGGCGTTTGTTTAGATTTTAGTTTTGGTGTGTTTTGTGTATAGTTCTTGTTTTTGTTATTTTTGTTTTTCTCTTCATGGATTGCAACATTTATCAACTTGAGCATGAACCTTTTTGGAGCTATTTCCTTAGATATGAGATGTTCTTACTTCGCATGTGCAATGTTGAAATGTGGCAAATTTGTCATCATCTTTACGGAGGTTTGAATATTGAGACTAGGGAACTCGTAGATGGGTATCACGATGACATGTTCGTTGACCAAACCCCTAAGACTTGTTTGGACTTCTTCAAATGTTTGGCCAAGTATCTCTATAGGAAAAAGTACCCTTTTTTCCCTCTCCTTGTGATTCCACCAGCTTATCCTTCTGGCGACCTTTGGATCGAAGAGGAGACCGAGTTGGAGAGAACGTGGAGCGTTAATACCTTTAGAAGGGTTTTTGAGGCTAGACTAGAGTCCCATTACCATGACCTAGACTCCTCTCACCCTATCATTAGCTCCCCTCCTTCTCTTGATGATCATTGTTCTTGTGTTGATGCACCACACACCGATGAGGTTCATGATGAGGTCCCTTGCGCACCTCAAAATGACACACCCCTCACATATGTGCACGATCATCTAGCTAGTGGAACCGATGACCTAGAGGTAGACTTACCCGTTAATGAGGAGTCTCAAGTGCATACCCTTGTTGTGCCTTCTGTTGAGTCTCACCTTACACCTCTTTGTCATGAGAAGCTCCCGGTCGTTCATGTTCATGCTTGCTTTGATGCTTGTGTTGCTATGCCTCTTGCTTCCCTCCCCCCTCCCTCCGTTCATGTCATGGAAAGTCGGTTTTTGTTGTGTTTCTTCCTTCCCCCTTTCTTCTCTCCCTCTTTCACTCCCCAACCTCAGCTGTTGTGGGAAGTGAATTTGATAAACTCCTCCGGAGTTTGACTCGCTACCCCGTAGTGAGTCGGGTCTAGCTAAAGACCTAAAAGAAACGCTTGTTGGGAGGCAACCCAACTGTAGATATTGTTTTTGTTTTGTTTTTGTTTTTCATTCATTGCATTGCATCTTTCCTAGTCATTGCTCACGTTTGGTTTGTAGTGTTGTTTGTTAGTATTTGCAAACTAAAACGGCCCTTAGACTTGACCCTCCACAAGTTTTGCTTGTGTTTTATTTGATGATTTTGAGAGGGTCAATGCTAACGGTCCCGCAAGGGTGAGTAAGAGAAAGAAAGCTCAAAAGTGCGTATGAGCCAAACATGAAGACACTAGCTTCACCCTAGCTTGGGGGTGGCGATTGCTCAAGCTTTGTGCTTCATGCCTCCACTTCGTTTGAGGAGCGGAGAGTTCTTACACCACTTCATGGTGGTGATGGTAATGCTAGGAGTGAAAGCCCTCCTAGCCTAGGTATGACCTTCTTCTCTCTTTTTGGCTAGCTTGTGTTTGTGTTGGGTTTTTCGACAATTTTGTTGACCATGGTTTTTAATGTTTCATCTTTCTCCTCTCCTCCTTTGCTAGAGGCTAGCAAAGTTTTAGCTTGGGGGTGGGATGGTCAACTCCATTGTCGCTCCACCCATTTGTTTGTGCATTTAGTTCCATATAGCTATAGTTTAGTTCATAGCATACATCATTTTGTATATCTTTTTCGCATATTCATCTTGCATTCATACATAGTGTAGATATTGCATATTCACGTTTAGTTTTCAATAAGGTGGTTGAGTTGTGAAACTGGCATGCTTGCTTCTGGTGTGTACTTCTGTGGTCTGACCTTATGCAAACTCATATTTCCTTAGCCATGTGCATGTTTTGGGACCTAGAGTTTGACCTATTTTCCACATAGCTTGGGGGAATTGAGGTTTTGTTTGGTTGGTGGCTTGGATGACTACCTTTAGAGGCACATTTCGACTAGCCTGTGAGTATTGAGCCTTCTTGGACTCCTTGCGAGTTCCATTCATTTTGTGTGCTAGTTAAGGGATCTAAGTATTGTGTCGCTTCTTCTCCAGTATAGTCGACTTTTCTTGAGACCAGGGATGATAACACGTTCGCTAGTATTTAAGCTACATAGCCAAATAGCCTACCTTGAACGAAATTGACTTTAGGATAAGCCAAGTTTTTTCCTTTCCTATTCTTTTGTAGCTACATTATTTAGCCTCCACATCAGCCAAAATGTTCCCTCTTCTTACCCAGAGGATAGCTTAGTGATAGTGGGGTTTGTTATGTGCTACAGTGATTAGTGGGTTATTGGTTATGTTGTTGGTTGTTGGTTTTCATGACTCTACTCATTTCTTATCCAACTCTTATTATTTCTCTCCTATTTCCTCCCATGCTTTCATTGATATTATTCATACACATTCCATGTTTTGAGGAGACCTCTCTCTTGTTTTTCATTGAGTTTTCATACACATACATATTCATGTGAGTGAGGAAGTCGTTATATTCATTTGGGAGATGAGCTTGGAAACACTTGTGAGATTTTACATATTTTGATAGTGTTTGATGATGGAGATCATTGTGCTTACATGTTATTGGGTTGTTAATGGTCGTTGGATATGGTTTTTATTGTTTTGTCATGCGATGTTTGTGGGTTATTTGTTTAGGGTCACTTGCTATCCTCTACTTAGCTCCACATTCCCAAATGTATCCCACCTTAACCCTAAGCCAACGTTACAACCCTTTGTGCTAACCTGTTCGACTTGGTCCGATTAGTTTGTGCTGTACTGGAGTTAGATATGACACAATCCCCATGATTCTCCCCTATTAGGTGTTTGATTCCTGACTCATCTTTAGTCGGAAGATTTTGAGCGAAACACGAACCATAATCAAACACATGAGCGTCATTGCATATTTCTCACATCTTTTGAGAAATAACCCGGGGAGCGTAGACTTGTGACCTCTCTAGGTAGTGGGTGGCATAGCTTGTGGTGTAGCTTACCCTAGTGATCTCGAGTTTGTGGTATTGGTCATTCTCTTTGGTATTGCGCTCTTTGAGACCATTGTGCTTGCATGCCTATGGTTAGGGAAAAGTTTTGCTTGTACACAGCTTCCGTTGCTTTGATTTCCACTCACCTTCATTGCATCATGTTAGACTTTGCATTATAGTTCTTAGTTGCATGTAGTTTTCATCCTTGCATGTGCATTGCATTGGATTTGTGGGTCTCCTTCTGAAAAACCCTCACGAGACCTAACTCGTCCTCTTTGGGAGACCTTGAGGTTTAAAGGGCTTGTCGTACATGCTAAGTGCGACCGTGATTCCTACAACAGTGAGTTTTAGGTTTTATTGCTTTCGTAGTGTAGTTTTGTTTTGTTTTTGTAGTTAGTTGTCTTGGGGTGCCCATGTGCTCTCATGTTTTCCTACCTAGTCTCTTTGCTAGGGACTAGCAAAGTATAAGCTTGGGGGTGTTGATGTGTTCGATTTAGAGCACATTTATCTCCCCATTTATGTGTCGATATCTTGCGTTTTATATTGGTTTTTACACATCTTACGCATGATTTCACTTCGATCTTGTCTACATGTGCTTTTAAGTGTTTTTAGGTGTTTTCGGGAGATTTTGAGGTGTTTTCGTTGCGTATGAGATTCCGACACTTGAAGCCCAGAAGACATTTGGTGCTTGTTCGAAGATGAAAAAGAGCAAAACGAGCCTTCCAGCCCACCATTCGAGCGAAGGCCAAGCCCATTCGGGCGAATGGGTGCAGCAGCCCAGCAAGGTAGCTCAAGTCTCCAGCATTCGGGCGAATTGGCCACGAAATTCGGGCGAAGCAGCTGATTCGGGCGAATGGTCAAAAATTTCACCAATTTGGCTTCAAAACTCTCTGGAAACCCCGAATGCTTCATATTCGGGCGAAGGACCAACCATTCGGGCGAATGGGCCCCTCCATTCGAGCGAATGGCCCTAATTTTTGTCGCAGTTTTATTTTTCGCAACTTTTTCCACGTAGGATTCTTTAGGGCTTTAATCCCCCACTTTGTACAGCCTATATAAAGGCTTAGTTCTGAATATTTTAGGCATGACTTGATTGGGAGAAACCCTCCCTTTCTTGTTCATCAATTTATGCTTTCCCCCTTTTGATTTCTTGCCCTAATTTTAGATTGTTCTTCATTTAATGTTTCTTTCTTCTTCATTTATGTACGTTCTTTTCATTTATTGCTTTCCTACCTTTATTGCTTTCATTTATGCTTTCCTTTATGCTTTCATTTAATGTTTTTGTAGTTTAGATTTATTGCTTTCCTTTTATCTCTTTTACTTATGCTTTGTTGTTCTTCATTTCCTTCTCTATGCTTTCTCTTTAATGTTTTCATCTCTTTTGTTTCTTTAAATGCTTTATTAGAATAGATTTATTGCTTTCTATCTTCTTGTTTCTTCCTTTCTCATGCTAGAGTAGATTTTAGGGTTTTGGGTTAAAGAAATCCAAGGGTTTTGGTCTTGTGTTTAATGTTTAGGAAGATAATTGAGGATGATGTTGGCTTGATTGATTGATATTCGATGCATATCTTGTCCTGCCACTCCCATGCGAGACATAGGGCGATTATGGGTCGTTCGTATTGACTATAGGTCATCAACTTCCCCATGTCATCTAGAGTGTCTTGATTGGCCTTCGTTCAATCTCCTTCGACCTAGCCTATCTTTATCTCCAATAGACCTACCTAGGGTGGACCTAGTCTAAGCCCGTTTTCTTTGTTTATTTTCATCCTTAATGTAATTCACCCACCTTCTTACCAACCATCAACCTTTCCCACACCAAACCTTTAGTCTAACATCCCTTATTCCTACTGGTTCGACCCCCGACTTACCGCTACACTCGTTGTAGTATTATTTTGGGTGATTATAAATGTGTTTGCATAGCCAAGGTTTCTAGCATATAACGACGCGCTAAAAACCCGCTATTATTATCTCGCGTTTTATATTGGCTTTTTTCATACTTTACGCATGAATTCACCTTGATCTTGTCTCCATGGTGCTTTAAGGTGTTTTTAGGTGTTTTCGGGAGATTTTGAGGTGTTTTAGTTGCGTACGAGATTTCGGCACTTGAATCGAAGATGACACGCGCGTTTCGAGGCATTCCCGAGCCTTTCAAGTCATATCCAAAAGCTTCACTAAGTCCCGAAACCTTCCGGCACCTAATTGATTCATTTCCAAGGAGGTATATGCTGCTTTAGCCTGCATTCGGGCAAAGGAAGTAGCACATTCGGGAAAATGTGTGCTGCCCAGCAACATGAGCACTATACGCCCAGCCAATTCGAGCGAAGGGGACTGTGCATTCAAGCGAAGGCCTCCATTCGGGCGAATGGAGAGGAGCATTCGGGGGATTAATGGAATTTTTCACGAGCAATGCATTCAAAGGTACTAGAAACCTCGAATGTGACCCATTCGGGCGAATGGGGTCCATTCGGGCGAATGGCATGAGGCATTCGGGCGAATGGCCTGTAAAATCAGCGAAATGTTTTCTTCGATAGCTTATTCCACGTAGGATTCTTTTAGGGTTTTTACCCAACTCTTGTACAACCTTAATAAAGGCTTTAATCTGAATATTTTAGCCATGACTTGAGAGGGAGTAACCCTCCCACTCTTGTTCATCACTCTTTAAGCTTTTCTTCTTTATTTATGCCCAAGTGTAGATTTCTAGCTTTCCTTTACTTTTGTTCTTCTTCATTTATGGAAGTTCCTTTCATTTATTACTTTTTTTATTTTTATGCTTTCTTTATTTCTTTCATTTATGCTTTGTTTAATGCTTTCATTTATTGCTTTTGTAGTGTAGACTTTATTGTTTTCATGTTCTTCCTTCCATTTAATGTTTTCATGTCTTTTGTTTCTTTAATGCTTTCTAGAATAGATTTATTGCTTTCCTTTCTTCTTGCTTTTATTTTTCACATGCTAGAGTAGATTTTAGGGTTTTGGGGTTAGAGAAACCTTAGGGCGTTGGTCTTGTGTTTAATGTTTAGGAAGATGGTTGAGGTTGATGTTGGTTTGATTGATTGATATTCGATGCATATCTTGTCCTGCCACTCCCTTGTGAGACATAGGGCGATTATGGGTCGTTCGTATTGACTATAGGTCATCAACTTCCCCATGCTATCTACAGTGTCTCGATTGACCTTCATTCGATCTCCCTCGACCTAGCCTATCTCTATTTCCAATAGACCTACCTAGGGTGGACCTCACCTAAGCCCGCTTTCTTTCCTTACTTGTTTTTGTCATTAGTTTAGTTCACCCATCCTTCAACCTACACACCATTTACCTTTTCCACACCAACGCTTTAGTCTAGCATCCCTTGTCTCTGTGGTTCGGTCCCCAACTTACCTCTATACTCGCTATAGTTGTATTTATGGTGTTTATAAATGTGTTTGCATAGCTTAGGTTCTTAGTGTTTACGACGCACTAAAAACCGGTTATCAATATAATCTTGCAAGTGTTCTAGAAAATGCTGGTAGTTTCACCATAACAGAATGAGTAATTTTTTGTGGGTTCTCTTCATCAGGTGAGAGAAAAATGTTTTAAAGCTAGGTTGTGGAGTTTTCTTACGGAGATCCTTCAAAAGGTGACAAACTAGAAAGAATTTCAAGCCCTCATTCTAGGGCTAAATTGTTCCGGTTAAAAATCGGTGGTCCTAATTCTTTACTGAACACAATCAATTAAATGGTATGATAAGGGATACCTTGGTAGAAGGTACCATGAATGGTGTAGAAACGTATAGAGACAATGAAGTGTAACAAGAGGGGGGGTGAATTGTTACTTGTTCTCTTTATAGTATTTTCGCCCTTTTCTTGCGGAATTTGAATAAAGAAAATACTCAAAACAAAATAAAAGAAAACTTGAAGAAACACAAAGAATTTAACGTGGGAATAAGAACCACGACCCTCTAGGGATTTCTCTTCTCTATTATTTTATGTAATTCAATTCTCTATTACATAAAATATTTCTCCTTCTCTTTCTCCTTCTCTTCTCGGTTTCTTTCTTGTTCCCTTTCTCGATTCTCCTTCTCTTTCTCTCTTCTCTTTCTCTCTTCTCTTTCTCACTTCCCCCTTAGACTTACCCAAGTCTAATTACAAAATTCTCTCAAAAAAACCATACAAGATAAATTCTCTAAATTGGATGAACAAACAAAGATAGCACAAGGAAATATTTAGGAATTAATTTTCGATTAAGAACATCAATATTTTCCTTTTCTTGAATCTTGAATCTCACGAAATTTGGGCACAATTTTTAGAAAATAATTTTCTCTCAATATTGATCACCAAGGGAGCACTCGAATGATAAGAGTGATTATTTTTCTCCCTTGATCTCCATAGGAGAATTCTAAAGATTTTACATGAATATTTCTCTCCTTGTTGATCGCCAAATGTTTGTGCCGGTTAGAAAAATGCTTTTATAATCATTTTAGAACAAGTTATGACATAAACCCATTATCTAAAGACAAGGGATTAGTGGGCATTGACCGTGAGAATGTGAATAACTACCTTGGTGGTTATTCAAAGTCAATCTTTGACTCTAGCTAAAAATAACCATTTTCAAGAGACTTTTTATGAGTTAGTTATTTTAATTCTTAGATTAATTCCTTGTGCTTTCTTGTTTATTAACCGTACAACAAAACTAAAATATAGAAAAATTAACTTAAGACTTTTTCTAAATAATTTTGTTGACTTCTTCTCTGACCGGATTCTGGAGAACAACGTACTGTCTCTATCTGCAACGTTCATCAGTTTATCAATATCAGGAACAGTAGTCTTGGATTCTACTTTTGACTTCCTCATTGACCTTCTCTACTGACTTTGACTTTGTTGATTTTGACTTTGACTTGTACGATTGCCATTGACCAGTCCTTAGGTATCATCGACGATTACAATAATCGGATATATTACCTACAAAACAATCTCTAAAATACTTTGTTTGTTTATAAATTGTTAAGTCATCATCAAAACTCAAATGGGCCAACAAATTCCCCCTTTTTGATGATGACAAACTTATAAACAAACTTTGTTAAAAGAAAGAGTAAAACTAATGACTTTGAACATGTTAGAGATTAAACACAAGTTCAAACATATTTAGTAAATTAAATCGTTACAAGTAATTTACCAAACTCTAAAGCAAGCATATTACTCTAAAATATTTTTGGCGAAAATCATGTGATTAAGCATGACTTCAAATTTTTTTTTTTAATTTTAAAACAAAACATGAACATAAATACCAAAAACAAAATAAACCAAAAACATAATAGTTAAGAAACTTAAAGACATAAAATTAAAAATTAAGAGACACAACAAATCAAGTAAGTCTAATTAAGTAATTCAAGATAAGTGTCAAAGATAAACAAAGTGATATTCAATATAACTCATGTCAAACAACAATTAACCAATTTTTCATATAAACCAAACATAAGCAAAACAGTAAGTCAATATATTCTTGTTTGGCTATAGCTACTCTTCCCTCTTAAATATATCAAACAGTAAGTTATCAAACTAAGTGTTATGAAGTAGACCAAGAATAGAGAATCAATTATCCAAAGACTAAGCAAAAACGTAAGCATTCACAAGCATTCACAAAAGTTTGTTTGCTACTCTTCCCCTTTTGGCATCAATCAAAAAGTAGGGATATGAATCAAATCACAGCTCTAAGGCAAGCGTTAGACAAATTAAGATAGTAAGCAGCAAACTAAGAAAATAAATGCCCAAACATAAATCGAGAAAGCATGCAAGTGAACATATTAGACCATGGGATAAGAAAGGATAATATGATGTAAAGGATGAAAAGTAGTGGATTAGTAAGTAGCATAAGCATAAAAAGTTAAATGTTTCGTACCCCAGCTGGTACATTAAACAAAAACAAAAGAAAATCATTGTTTAGAATTACAGACGGTGTGGCCAACAAATCATTAAATTTTTGATTGAAAACAGAAGCAGGAGGGATCAGGCAGCAATCTCTTCCTCAACATATCAAGGATTATTGAGAGGACATGAGCAAGGGTAGTAGGATGAGGAGGGATAGTAGTGGGATCATCAAAACCAGTGGGTAAGGGTGATGGTGGTGATGTAAATGGTGGTGGAGTAGTGGCTATTGGTGATGGTGGTGGTGATGGTATAAGTGAGTTTGGTTTTGGTGACGGTGGAGTATGAGAGGTAATATCAGCATTTAGGCACGAAGAACTCTTGGATGATTTCTTGATATTCTTGAGAGGCACATTGAGATCCTCATCTTCTGAACTAGATTGTTCATCCTCTAGTTCCTCATTCTCTTCTTCCCCAACCTGTTCCCCCTTACTAACAGCTTCAACCTGAGTCACTGTTTTCCCTTGTTCCTGTTCTGTTTCTGCCTCAGTGGTGGCAGTGGGAACAGTTTCCTGCTCTACATTCTCTCCTTCTACTTCAGTTTCACCTTCCTCTTGTTCCTTATCAGAACTCACATACTCAACATCTTCTTCAACATCCTCTAGAATTCCATTTTCATTTGATGTAAGATGCAAGTTATTAAGACATTTAGCACCTTTTTGTTGTTAGCACTCATTGGAAATTCTAGGCATTCAATAGGCACACCAAACTTCTTAAAGATACACATTAACAAACCTCCTCAGCACAATCAGGATCTACTACCTTGGCCTTCTTTGCGGGTTTTGAAGATGAGCTTCCTTTTGTGGTAGAAAAAGTCCTTTTCGTGCCGACATGCATGGGTTTTGTTGTTTTCGGTTTAGATGAAGTCTTGGGAGATTTCATGGTGATGATGAGATGAATTGATGAAGGTTGAAGGAGGAAAATGGGTTTGACGGTTTTGCTAGGAGTAGTACAAGTAATGGGTTTATGAATGATGGATGTGTCATGAGGAGTGGGTTATAAAGGGTTGAATGGACGGTTATGAAAAAGGTTTGTACTACTTCCATAATGGCGGTTTTAGGAGGTGTAAGGGTAGTTATTAATTAAGCTTAGTTCGTTGAATATGTCGATTAAGATAACTACTTTCCGAAACACCTCGATGATCCGTCTTCAATTTTATGAAATAATGTTGGCTCACCGAAATAAATTAAAATAAAGAAAATGCTGGAATTTGTGGAAAGATAAAATATTTTTGTGATTTTTTTTTTAAAATAATTTATAATATGTGGGTAATAACATAATATATAATATAAAATAAGTTATGCTACTTGGTCTAATCAGTTCAAACATGCAAGCAATCAAGATAAAGTTTAAGACATAAATTTAAATAGAAGCATACCCAAATCTCGCAATGATTGAATGAACAATCTTGGTTGTTGTGGTTGATTGAACCCTTCCGATTTTTCAAGATGTTTTGAGGAGGAATACTAGCAATTAAACGTTAGTGAAGCTTGATCATACCTAGCTCCAACCTCATCTTTTCAAATTGTTCCCTTGGAAGCGGTTTGGTCATTATATCTGCAACTTGTTCACTAGTATTGACATGTTTAACAATAATATTTTTATGCTCTACGTTATCCTTAAGGAAATGATGTCTAATATGAATAAGTTTAACTCTAGAATGATGCACTGGATCTTTAGAAATACAAATAGCACTAGTATTATCACAATAAATAGGAACACATTCAAGTTTAATACCAAAATCTCTTAGCTGTTGTTTAATCCACAGCATTTGGGAACAGCAGGCTGCTGCTGCTACATATTCAGCTTCTGCCGTGGATAAAGCTACTGTGTTCTGTTTCTTGGAACTCCATGATACCAAACAAGATCCAAGAAACTGTACCATTCCTGAAGTGCTTTTTCTATTTACATGATCACCTGCGTAATCTGCATCACTATACCCTTTCAAGTCATAGACATCACTTTTAGGATAAAATAAGGATAAGTCATCTGTTCCCTTTAGATATCTAAGAATTCTTTTAACTGTCGTATAATGTGATTCTTTAGGATTTGATTGAAATCTAGCACACAAGCCAACACTAAAGGATATATCGGGTCTACTAGCTGTCAGATATAGTAGTGATCCTATCATGCCTCTATACATCGTTTGGTCAACATTGATTCCGTTAGAGTCTTCATCTAACCTAATGTTAGTGGCCATGGGTGTATGGTTTGTCTTAGCACTATCTAGTCCATATTTCTTTAGAAGTTCTTTTATATATTTTTGTTGATGAATAAAGATACCGTTAGCAGTTTGTTTAATTTGCAAACCAAGGAAGAAATTTAATTCTCCCATCATACTCATTTCAAACTCATTACTCATTAGGTCAGCAAATTCCTTACATAGCGATTCATTTGTAGCACCAAAAATAATATCATCAACATATATTTGAACAACTAATATATTCGAACCTTTATTCTTAAAGAATAAGGTTTTATCAATTTTACCACGTATGAACTTATTTTCAATCAAAAACTTAGATAATCTCTCGTACCATTGTCTAGGTGCCTGTTTTAGCCCATAAAGAGCTTTTTCAAGCTTGTAGACGTGATCCGGAGAAATTGGGTTTTCAAAGCCAGGTGGTTGTTCCACATACACATCTTCTTCTAGAAACCCATTTAAGAATGCACATTTTACGTCCATTTGATATAATTTAAAATTCATGAAAGCAGCAAATGAAATAAGAATTCTAATAGCTTCTAATCTAGCTACGGGAGCAAAAGTTTCAGTATAGTCAATACCTTCTTGTTGATTATAACCTTTTACCACCAACCTTGCTTTGTTTCTAACGATTATGCCGTGTTCATCCAGCTTGTTCCTGAATACCCATTTAAGTCCAATAATCTTCTTGTTCTTCGGCTTTGCTTCTAAGTGCCACACTTTGTTTCTTTCAAACTCGTTTAATTCATCTTGCATAGCTACCACCCAATCCGAATCTTGCAAAGCTTCTACATGATTCTTGGGTTCCATCGTTGATAGAAAAGCAAAGTGTGCACAGAAGTTTCTCATTTGTCCCCTTGTTTGTGTGCCTTTGTTCATGTCACTTATAATCAATTCTAGTGGATGTGACTTATGTTGTTTCCACGGTCTTGGAACAAAGTCTCTTGTGGGGACAGATGTGGAAGCTGGTTCACTGACTTGGTTCTGATTTGGTTCAACTTCAATTCTTTCTTCTTGTGCTTCTGTTTGAATTTCTGGATTAGGAACTGCAGGCTGTTCCTGATCTGCCTGTGGTTCCTGTTCTTGATTTTGTTCAACATTCTGACCTTGTTGCTGTTCTACTGGATCTTGATCCTTGTGTATAGTTTCATCATCTTCCAGATCCGCAAGACCTATCTTAAAATCACTTGTTTCTTGTTCACTTGTCATATGTAACACCCCTGAATTTCCGACCACTTAAACGAAACCAAAATCGTGAAGCACGGAAGGAAATTCGGGTGTTACATAAAAAGAAAAGGAAAAGTTAAATTTAAAAATAAACATTAAGGGTTTATTTTAAAAAAAGGTGAGTGGAAATTTCGGCAGCACTTGCCCTAAAACTATGCGTCTTTGTAGAAAAACATAGGTTATTTAGAATCTAATAAAGCAAAGGCTTCAACGGTCTATCAAAACTATATCACGGCGGAATGATTCATCGCCGGCTTTTCAAGTCAACATGCTAAGCATGGATCGTGGTTTCGATGACAACGCTTGCGTTTTAAAAGGATTTGACTCCTTTAAACCGTACAAGTTATAAACTACGCAGCGGAACTACAAATATACAAAAGGAGAACCCAAGGCCTCATAACAAAACGTATGTAACCAAAGCTTACAAACGATAAATAAGAACTACAGAATCAAATTAACGGTATGACACAAATTATGCTTCGCCCTCGTCACTCTCCCCCAATGCAATGCAATGCAAAAGCAGCTCCAATACCTGTTACGACTGCCCATGATACTCCTGCTGCTCAACATTAGACCAAGGCCAATGTGTCATAGCAGGACAATCATAGAAAGTCGTCAACAATCAAACATAAACACAAATGCGTACACGTCAGTAACTAGTATCAAATATAAAAGACCAACTAATAGATAATATTATGCAATGCAATAACATAAGATGATTTCATCGGACACAAGCACAAATAGTAATCGTTTACCGTCCACCTATGCTTCTTGAACAGAATGTAGGTCTTCACATTTCTCTTCTCAAAACATAACATCTTGCAGAACTTGAGTAGTATCAACTCAACCAAGGCATTAACAGACTATTTAGCACGGGACCCTATAGAGTTTGTCTATCTTAGAGTAAGGTATTCATAGCCCATCTCTGGGACGGGTGATTCCTTTGAGGTAAGTTAGCTTGGTGCACTTCTCACTAGCATAAACTATTCTATCATTGAATAATCAATGAGTCACCATTCTATTAAAGTGTAAGCTTTCTATGAATCAATAAGCTTTCTATGAATCAATAAGCTTTCTATGAATCAATAAGCTTTCTATGAATGAGTAACATTCTATCAGTAGATCATTTCTTCACTTCATGGCAGTGACATGGCCATGGGCGTTATCGGCCACCCGGCGCCCATGGTAAAGTATGAGCTCATACCCCCTCCAGCTGACCCTCTCGGGTCCTACCTTTGGGAAACTAACACCGGGGTACCAAGTCCAGTGGAGAGGCAACCATATTAGGGTTTGCAAGGCCCGCATGGTGACACCTCGGTCAAGGGGCGTTATCGGCCACCCGGCGCCCAATTGACAAAGTATGCTCATACCCCCCTTACGGTGGTCCCGTCGAACCTCACCTAGGGGACTACTAAATCAACCGGATATAATCCAGTTGAGTCACGCCAACTAATCATAATTTGGTACTTTATCAAAGGGGAATAACTCCCGCTTTTCACTATTAATGAATGCCCTGGGATAGCAGAACGCCTATACCCACTGAGCAACTCAAATGAAATATGAAATTCAACTATAAAGGAGTCATTCTAACTCCAAGTAAAGCATAATCTAATTCTTAAGTAAGTAAGGGGGGAAATGGTCCCCGCCTTCTACTAATACTCTCATTCTCTAAACTATTTTATGCTCGAGGATTTCGTAATCGATATCTCTTCACACAAGGCTTACTCGCTAATGTTTCATAGTTTCGATACAATAAATACATCACAATAACAATGAATAATAATGTCTTAACGGGAAAATTGCACATAAGAATTAGTCACTGCGTATACGTACCTATAAGTGTAACTGCACGACCAAAAGTCACAAAAATCAACCAACTAAGGTTCTTCCTTCCTTTTATGAATTGGGAACCTATACCAGTTAGGAATAGAACTAATAAGTTCTCTTAACTACTTTGTCATGCCAGCTAAAAACCAAAGTACTATCATCCTTATAAGATCAGTTTCCAATTACTTTAGCACACACACATCTCATTCACTACAAGTCGAAATCACTAGCTCAATAATAACATAAGTCTTTCCATCGATTAAAGAGAAAAGGGAGTGAGCGAGTCGTTCTTTTTCATCAACCAAATCTGAGTCATATCGATCCACGTTACTTTAAGATAACATAGCAATCCACACATAACTCTTACAATGTTAATGTAGTGTTAATATGACGACAATGACAAATCTTTAGGTTATCACATCGCAATAAGCTTTATTATATTATCCAAGGTTAGAACGAACTATAATCAAGACGTCATAACAAGTAACTTTAATAATTCTCAACAAGTCGACAATATGCTTATAACCTTACTAATATTATTTATTTATAAGTTCGATAACCTAGTAAGAGTACTAGTAATTAGCACCAATCAAACTACAACAATTACCAACTATTATTCTAAGTTTAATCAACCAAAAAATCACTTCCATAGTCACATAAATCATCACCATTACTAATCGTCACAACAACAACCAATCGACTAAATTTTAAAACAACTTTATAAGATTATTTAGTCGATCATAACCAAAGTATGTCATAAGACACACCTCATTGGTAATTCATCTATAAATCCAAACCCTAATCATTTCATGTTCAAAAAAAACATTTTTAATAACTACCCATACTAAGATTCAAAGAACTAATACAAAATCAACACACAACCCATAATTTCAAATCATATTTCAAACCCTAAGTCCTAAACATGTTCAATTCATCCATCATACTATTACCCATAAAAGATTCAATGAAATTAACACAAACCAACATCAAACTCATTACTCTTAATAAAAACTCCAATTAAAAACTAGAAAATAAATTGGAGACAAGAGAAGAGATGCTTACAAAGAGGGAACTAGTAAAGGGTTAAGAAGTTGGTGGTTCTTGTGGTGGTGCTAGTGTAGATGGAGCACGGTGTGGCGGGGCCCAACGAGGACAGCAGCTGCCGGTCAGAGGCAAGAAAACGCACCAGCAGCTGCCGGTCAGAGGCAAGAAAACGCACCAGCAGCTGCCGGTCAGAGGTGGTTCAGCTGCCGGTCAGACGTGGGAGGAAGAAGCGGCCGGTTCTGCCGGCTGTTGCTGGTGGCAGGCGCGACGGTGGGTGGTGTTCTTGAGTGAGCCGTGAGTGAGAGAGAGTGAGGGAGAAGATTAGAGAAGAAGAGAGGGAAATAGAGAAATGGGAGTGACGGCTCTTATTTTCAAAAAATAAGGGTTTTGGTCTCACTCAAATAAAACCCTAACTCCTTTAATTTTCTTATTTATTTACTTTTCTAGATTAAATTTTCTCACAAGACCCAATTAAGAAAACTCGCATTCGTTTTGTTCATATATTTTTTTAATACGATTATAGTCGTATGATTCGGGCCTCTTTATCTTAGAAATTGTGACTACATTTCCAATATATATATATAACATTTAAATTCGTATGAGAAAGAATTTATTAAACTAATTCAAAATAATTAAATATATTTGCAAAATCTTTAAAAGTTATTAAAATATTACTTAATTACGTCATTAAATTTCGGGGTGTTACAGGCTACCCCCCTTAACATAAGTTTCGTCCTCGAAACTTGAGTAACCAAGGTATCACTCATGAAAATTTAGACTTCCCATAACTCAAGGAGGTGTCTTTAGCGATTTTAAGCCTAAGAATTGGCTCAAAGATCATGACTGTATTGCCACTAATAACGAAAGGATATTCAATTTATGAGGGTATTCGTGCATATTTCATTCCAAGTATTTATAGTTACCTAAATTGACTTAAACAACTACTCAAGAGCATGTAAAATCACACAAAACTATTCAAACAATCAATCGAAAGCATGTAGATATCACACAATTTTGTTCAAACAAACAATCAAAAACATTTAAGTTTGTAATAGATTATTATCATAGATGAGAAAATACGTGCAAACGCGCGAAAGTCTATCGCATTCTACCCCCCTTAAAAATTTAGTTACGACCCCGTAACTAACTAACTTCGGTAAAAGTTGTGGGTATCTCTCACGCATAAAATCCTCAGTTTCCCAAGTTGCCTCCTAAGTGCGTTGATTGGACCATAGGACTTTCACCATCTTAATATCATTTATCCTCATACTGCGCACCTTAGAGTCTAAAATCTCAATATGTTCTCTTAATAAGACAACTTTCCTCAATGTTTACGAAAGTAATGGATCTAGCACTTGTGGCTTATAAAAAGTGTATCATCTGAGCTCGTGAGAAAACAAAATATTGTATTATTATCTAATGTAATTCTTTAAACAACCTTTTCACTTTTTTTGTGACCATCTTAAGGTCATACTTTGCGATAATCTTGCAATGTATTAAAGGTTCAACTATTGTAATTCAAGGGCAAAATATCAAAACAACAAGGTTTTAAAAGTAAAGTGCACGAAATTACTCAATACTTCACTCGTATTAAAATTAGACACCTTAGGCCTAAAGATACATGAATCTCATAAAACTGATTGGTTATCAACCCCAAATTAATTCACCGCTAATTTTACTTATCATAACATAATCCTAACCTTTTACTTAACATGAAATGCTCTTTTCATTACTCATATATGATCAAATTATTTTATAACATATTAAATCTGATCTCATGACTCGATTAATAGATTAACAATTCAAATTAATAACTCAGAACATAATACATGTTTCATGTATATAATCCAGTTATATATACCACATTTAGCAAGTTACTGTAATTAATGATCGTACGTTCATAGTCATGATACCAATATAGATATCATAATTGTTCAACAATAATATCCTTTATCCATCATAATATCAAATTCTAATTACGACACTATGAGGATGATTCAAAATCATGAATGACAACGTCAAAGGTCATCAGCATTTTTCAGCTATTCGTTTGTCATACGACTAGATATGTTGAAAGTATAGAACTTATATCAAACTACATATTAGTGAAGTTATAAATTATACATGTATGTGGCAAGGATCTCAATAATATATTAATAACAGTGATGATCAACACATATGGTATTTTAATATACAAGGATAATGTGTGAACACATCTATCTCGCTACAAAAACTCTCAAAAACGTTTTTGACAAATGTCGATACTTAAGCATTAGCAATTAGAACGTCAATACAAGACAACCATCAACCATAGATTATTACATTAACAATCCCAACATCATACGAAAATACAACAATATGCTAACGAAGTAATACATTACTTATAATTTTCCATCACATTAATTCATTCGAGAACAAATGGAGTTAACTCCATCTGCAAACTTATAACTAACAACTGTAACATAGTGTTTATATAAAAAAAATACTTTGAAATTATAAAACTTCGTTCATCTAAAGCTTATTATGACCCAACTATATAGTACCATCTAATTTAACACTTTTTAACATTAGTGCAAGAATCAATTAACTCAATTCATCACCTATTAATGATTTTTTTTTTTTTTTTTCAATCAGTTTGAAATGTAACTTATGTTTTCGAGTTATCTCTAAGTTCTAAATTATTTGCATACTTGTTTTCGTTTCTTTTATGTTTAGATAACAAAAACGCCTCTTGATTTTTATTTTGACAACACTATACCCATGAAAGCGATCATTTATATGAAATTACTTTCATCATTACAATCGACATTGAATATTATAATAGTTATGCAACTTGATCATTGTTCACTAGCTATGTTCTGACTACTAGTGTCAAATATGTATCAATAACACAATTTGCATCAATGATTAAATGACGATGAGTAATGTTTATATTTTAGGCGTCCACAACTAAGCGCAATCAATGACAAGGAACCAATATAGTACTTGAATTCTCGGAATACTTATATAAAAAGATTAACTCAGTCTAGTAAATTTAAAGCACAACATCAAATCATAAACCACACATATTACATTAAAGTCTCACTGCACACACAAGATGTTGACTTAAAATAACAAATACTTCATATAACATGGTCTAATTAACTTGAAGTCTTGAACATGCGTCACGAGATCATTAAACTCATTTGTTGTACAAATTTGCAAACATTTATCAATAAGCACAATCATGCCCTACTAAAACCTTGACATCAATCTACGAGTAATTAGCAAGCTTGGAACCGCAATCGTAAATCAACCCAGGATTCACTTGGAATTTGACGACACTTAAACTCCAAGGCCATCTCAGAATAATTATGACTTAAAGGAAGGTATTGAATCGTACTAGTGTGAACAATATACAAAATGCGATAATTTAGTCTGACCAATATGACATGACCTTAAAACGCATAAAGACATTAAAAAAAAAAATCTCTTAACCTCAACTTGCATAAAGACATTAAAAAAAAAAATCTCTTAACCTCAACTTGTCAATTAATTGCTGACTATAATGACAATACTCTTATAAATCATAACCCGAAAGGGGTTCAAGTATCAAACTATGAACTCTT
>JAAKBH010001161.1:0-5000 GCA_019776075.1 Amaranthus palmeri
TTACTTTTACAATTCTGCGTATTTTGCTAAATCGTGACCATAGATTTTTTTATGTATGTGAAATCAAGGGTGTAGAATCCTTCTTACCCTTCTCATTTTCAATACCCTTCTCATTGGATCCCTCCCCTATATATATATACACACACACACAACACACACACACACACACACACACACACACACACACACATATATATATATATATATATATATATATATATATATATATATATATATATATATATATATATATATATATATATATATATATATATATATATATATATATATATATATATATATATATATACACACACACACACACACACACACACATATATAAAAACACAAAAAAGTACACCTAGAGAGAGAAGCTCCCAAGTAACCAGCGAACACTTTTGTTGCCGGAATTTGCAGCTTCGTTTGGCCGCCGGCCACCACCTCTTCTAGGGTATGGTCAGTAGGGGAAGGGGAGGACGTGGAGGGAGAGGTGGAGGAAGAACAAGCACAGTACAGACCAGAAGTAGTACTGAAAATCAAGAAGAGAGTGTTTGTCTAGGTGAAGCAGCGATTTCAAATGAGCACGAAAATTCAGCATCAATGGCAGCCCAGAACAGCAATTCATCCTCCACAGAACTGATAGAGGAAGGAATGAAGACCCAATTAGAGGAATTGAGAAGCCAATTGAATCAATTGAAGGTAGGGCTAGAAAAGATCGAAGGATACAAGGCTAGGGATTCAACTGAGAATAATAAACAATCTCGACCAGCTGTTGAGGGAGGAGACGAAGCGCAGACCTCTGAATTGGCGACTTTGAGGCAGCAGCTCACTCAATTGAACGAAAAAATCGAAGCAGTAAGCAAAAAAGGACATGAAAACAGAATACCCCTGAGTGAAGATGTGGCTCTGAAAGCTCCTACGGCTTCTTGGAAGGACAAGCTGATCCCTAAGCTATCTCAAAAAGGTATGACACTCAAATACGTGCCTCCTAGCTTAGATAATGGTTGCCCGATTGTCGAATTGAACACACTGGATTTAAAGGAACTTGTTACTGAATGGGAGAAAGCAATGGTCTTTTATGCTGTAGGAGAAAAACCAAACCCAGAAGTTGTTAGAGGCTTCATTAGGAAAAACTGGAACCATATAACAATGCCGACCATATACCCCCATGATGACGGATATTTTTTGCTGAAATTTCAAAATGAAAATGATGTTAGAGATATTCTGTGCTCTGGGCCTTACTTTTTGGGTAGAACACCGGTGATTGTTAAAAGTTGGAGTACTAATTTTGATTTTTATGAGGAAGTGCTTAGGGTTATTCCTGGGTGGTTTCGATTACCAAAGTTGCCATTACACTGTTGGGGTGAAGAGACTTTAAGTCGAATTGTTAGTGCGATTGGTGTCCCTCTTTATGCAGATGATTGCACCTCGAAGCAATTGAGGGTGTCTTATGCTCGTGTGTTGGTTGAAGTTGACATCACCAAACCTCTTGTGAAACATGTTAGAATCAGAGCTAGTAATGGGCATGAATTTGATCAATTAGCGGTGCCAGAGTGGTATCCATACTATTGTCCGAAGTGTCATAAGGTAGGGCATATTTGCAAGGAGAAAAATCAGACTAGTAACTCAGGGATTGACCAAGACAAAGCTGTAGGAGAACCAAAACAAAACACGAAAGGGAATGGGGGAAGTGGGCAGCAGCAAGGTGGACAGAAGCTGCCTGTGCAGCCAGCAGGTGCTACAGAGCACGAAAATGACTCCACTGATCAGCATACAGTGTCCCATAAGCAAGCTGCTGAAAATGTAATGGAGTGGACAACTGTGCAAAGATCAAAGAGACCCAATAATAGTGCAGGTGGGCAGAATTCAGGGCGGCACAAAACATCGAATGGAAATAATGAACAGAAGAGCACAAATGAAAGGGGCGGGATCCCTTCAAATCCCTCCAATGATCAATGAACCTCCTCTCGTGGAACATTCGAGGGCTAAACAACCCCCATAAAATAAAGGAGATAAAAAAATACCTGGAAAAACACTATATTGGAATGGTTGGTTTGCTTGAAACGAAAGTCAAGGAAGAAAATGCAGAGAATATTCAGAGGAATTTTGGTAAAGAGTGGAGCTGGGTGAGTAATTACGAGCATCATAGAAAAGGGAGAATTTGGATTGGTTGGAAGAAAGATCAATGCAAGGTTGTTCTGGTTAGAAGCCATATTCAATTCATTGCTGTGCAAGCCCATTCCCAGCATGGTAGCTTTATGGTGGTGTTCATCTATGGCCTCCACACAGTAACAGACCGAAAAGACTTGTGGACTAATTTGCGCACCCTCAACTATCACCAACCAATGCTCTTCATTGGAGACTTCAACGCCATTTACAATGTTGATCATAGACATGGGACTCATCCCACCACATATGAAATTGGAGATATGCACAGTTGGATGGAAGATATGTCGCTTCATGCCTTAAAAGAAGTGGGCCATCATCACTCCTGGTCGAATAGAGAAGAAGGTCAGCAGAGAATCACTTCAAAGATTGACCATGCCATAGGGAACCTTGCTTGGTTGAATTGCTTTGCCTCTGTCCCGGTGCACTATGATAACGCCAAAACTTCTGATCATAGCCCCTTATTGGTCAAGCTCCATCAGAATACTTCAAGCACCAAAAAACCCTTCAAATTCCTGAACTACCTGGTTGACCATCCGGATTTCTTGAAAACGGTGGAAGCGGCTTGGACTAAGGAAACTGCAGGGTCGGGATGTGAAAAAATTTGGAGGAAACTCCAAAATGTTAAGAAGGACCTCAAGCACCTCCACTCTCTTGAATTCAAGGGCATCCAAAATAGGTTGCATAGATACGAAGAAGAGCTCAATGATGTTCAATCCAGACTCCAAGAAGACCCATATAATGATAACCTCATTGCAAATGAGAAAAATACCCTTCAGAAGCTGAGATATTGGAGGAAGATTGATGGTGTAGCGCTTCAACAAAAATCCAGAGTCACTTGGTTAAAATATGGGGATGAAAGCACTGCGTACTTCCATGCCGCCATCAAAGAAAGACAAGCTGTGAATGGTATATACGAAATATGGGACTCAGAGGGCAATCACCTTTCTAATAAAGAAGATATTGATCGAAGAGGAAATTGTTAGCTTTTATAAAAAAACTCCAAGGGACTGCAGCTAGCTCTTTGAAGGACATTGACAGGGAGAGTATGCGTAAGGGTCCACAACTTCATGCTGAGGATATCAACTATCTGACTCATGAGGTTTCTGAGGAAGACATTCGTCAAGCTGTGTTTGGTATCAATGATAATAAGGCTCCGGGCATAGATGGGTTCAATGCAAAATTCTTTAAGACTACCTGGTACATCATCAAAGATGACATTATCACTGCGGTCAAACAATTCTAGGGATTGATAGACTACTCATATCAACAAGGTGCATCTTCTTTTCTAGGGAGCCCATTTGCTAAGAACTCCACAGTTAAGCGTGCTTGGTGGGGAGCAATCTTAGGATGGGTGACCTCCTGGGAAGTTTTCCTAGGTGCGCACGAGTGAGGCCAAAGTGCGCTGGAAAGACTTGTGTTGGTCTGTGGGGCTAGTCTACAATCTCCATGAGTAGTCACCGGTGGTCCGTTGGGCCGGGGTGTTACAAATGGTATCAGAGCTGACCTGCGACCGTGACTGATTGTGTGTTCAGTGCACCTAGCGGGGGAAAAGATCCTGAAATGACGGTCCAACGATGACGTTGTATTCTTAAGTGGGGGTGAGTGTGATACCCCAGATTTAGCTTGAAAAGGGATTGATAGACTACTCATATCAACAAGGTGCATCTTCTTTTCTAGGGAGCCCATTTGCTAAGAACTCCACAGTTAAGCGTGCTTGGTGGGGAGCAATCTTAGGATGGGTGACCTCCTGGGAAGTTTTCCTAGGTGCGCACGAGTGAGGCCAAAGTGCGCTGGAAAGACTTGTGTTGGTCTGTGGGGCTAGTCTACAATCTCCATGAGTAGTCACCGGTGGTCCGTTGGGCCGGGGTGTTACACTTACCAATTACCTTCTTCAGTCTCTGAGTAAGGATTCTGGAGATGATTTTGTAAATCACATTGCAGCACGCAATAGGTCTGTAATCTCCCAAAGTACTCTTTTCAAGCTAAATCTGGGGTATCACAGTAAGGTTGTGGACCTTGCTCAATCAGGGTTCATCCCGGGAAGGCAAATCTCAGATAACATCCTCCTTGCTACGGAAATCATCAAAGGGTATAACAGGAAGAACAACAGGCCCAGCTGTATGGTGAAAGTTGATCTTAAAAAAGCCTATGACTCACTTGATTGGAATTTTCTGCAGAATGTTATGGAAGAGATGGGCTTCCCTCCTAGATTTGTCAAGTGGGCCATGTGTTGTGTGACCACTGTCTCCTTCTTCATTCTTGTAAATGGAGTGCCCCTTAAGCCATTCAGAGCTGCAAAAGGGCTTCGTCAAGGAGATCCCCTCTCTCCTTATCTATTCGCTATAGGCATGGAATACTTGTCAAGACTCATGGGTAATTTGAAGAACAACAACCAGTACAGATACCACCCCAGATGCAGCAAAGTTAACCTCACGCATCTCATGTTCGCCGATGATCTCCTTATGTTCTGTGGGGGAGACTGCAATTTTGTAAAGATCATGATGGACACTTTCAACAGATTCTCTGATGCCTCTGGCCTTCAGGCAAACCCTAGTAAAAGCAATGTGTATACTACTGGCATCTCTGAGCAAACCCAAAATGAGATCCTTCAATTCCTGCGTATGGATGTTGGTTCCTTTCCATTCAGATATCTAGGAGTCCCTCTTCACTCCAAGAAGCTCAACCTTAATGATTGCCGTCCTTTGCTAGATAAGATCATTGGCAAAATCCACTGGTGGTCTTCAAAGCTGTTGTCTTATGCAGGGAGAATCCAGCTAGTGCGAAGTGTCATTAGGGGAGTTGAAAACTTCTGGGCCCAAATCTTCTGCTTA
>JAAKBH010001161.1:7500-43545 GCA_019776075.1 Amaranthus palmeri
AAACTTTTAAAACAACTTCTGCAACAGAAAAACTAAAACTTGGCCAAACACTGTGTTTCTGAGAAGTTGAAACAATTTTGAAAAAAGCTAAAAACAGCTTCTACAAGGGTCAAGAGGAGAAGCTACAAATTGTAACTTCTACTCCTAACTTCTCAAAGAGCTTCATACTTTTCTCATTTTATGTTAGAAAAATTCCTCTATTTTGTCCAATTAAATATGAAAATTTTTTTCATTACTTTTATTTTTCTTTTTTCATATTTTCCTCCAGAATTCAAAAATTTTAACATAATTGTATAATTCATTTGTTGTCACAACCTACATCCCAATTATTTTTTTATTGAATATTATGCGATCAAATTACATCAAAATTTCATATATGTTTTATCTTTAAATTTATTAACATATTTCAATATGTTTTTCTATATTGTAAATTGTCAAATTTGGGATTTATTTTTATTTTCAATTACTTGATTGTATTTGAATTTTTTTTCATAACATTATAATGATTATTTTTTATTGTATGCTATATATTTTTGGGTGTTTCTCTTAAAATTGATGCTTTGTGACTTGACTAGTTTTTGTATGTTATATGTTTTTCCATCATATAACAACACTAACGTTAAATAAGTATAAGAAAAAAAGCCAAACACACAAATTGTATTTGTTTCCCAAAAACTCTTTTTAAAAATATGAGGCCAAACACATCTGTTTCTAAAAGGTGTTTCTCTAGAAACAGTTTCTACAGAATTACTATACCATGCACTTAATCAATTTCGAGATTACACCGTGGTCATGGTCACAATTAAGAACATAATGCAAAAATTTTATTTTCTTTTATGGTCAAGATGAAATCGAAAAAATAATTTTTGTAGTTAATGTGAATAGTTTCACAATCGTGTTGTCTTATATTCACATTAATGCAGGCCCTTTTAGAAATTTCGGTAGCCCTGGACAAAGACGTAAATTGGAGCCCTAATTCACATATAATAATTTAAATAACTTATCTCTTGAGAGACCATCTCTTTGACTTTTAGGTCCAACCTATTGAAACTTAATTCCTACTTATATTAATGCCTACTTATCTTTAATCTTAATGCCTACTTATTGTTAATCTTAATGCCTACTTTCTTTATTTTTAATGTGTACTCACAATATTTAAAAATATATATACCCAACTAGAGATGGTCTCTCAAAGAGACTGTCTCACACAAGAATTTGTGCCTCCATATACACTAATTCACCTTATATGCAAGTCAATCAACCTATTTGTAAAAGTAAGCTAAATTATGTCATTGGGTTGATATTAAAATTTAATGATTGCAATTAAGATAATTTTAATTAGATAGAAATCTACAAAAATAATTAAAATAGATAAATAAGTTTGAAATAAAAAAAATGACATAGAGCTGTGAAATGAAAGAAACAACTACAATCCTACAATTCCCTCCAAACAAGGCCTTATCTAAATGACCAACCTTATCCTGAACTACTAAACCCCAGTATACCACTTAGCCATAGAAGCTCAAACAGCTACACAAACAAAAACTTCAGGAAGCCATGGCAGGATTAAGCTGCCAATTTCAACTGGCGAATTGCCACGCGAAATACCGGCCCCTAATCTCTTGTACAATGCAGCAGCCAGCCCAGAGTAACATCAAGGTGATAACACATTGTTCTTAAAAAGATTTCTTCGAGCATTAAGCAAATTGTATCTCTCTCGTTACTGGCTCGTGGCTGATTTGATAGCTTTACAGGTGATCATAAATGGTGCTGCCAAGGAAATCGGAAGGGCGGCTGTGATGGCTGTGACCAGAGCAAGAGGAATGGAAGTGGCTGGTGCTGTAGACAACTATTGTGTAGGAGAAGACATCGGAAAGGTGGTATATTCGACTTTTTCCTGATTTTTGTTTCTTACTTCATCATAAAAATCTGTTCACTCTGTTTTGAGTCTTAGATTTTGAACCTCTGTTGCAATGGATCAGATATGTGACATGGAAGAACCTCTAGAAATACCCATTATGAATGACCTTACAATGGTTTTGGGCTCGATTTCCCAGGTATTACAGCCTAATGCAGGTAAAAAAATGTATGTTACTCCTGTCCCACAATATCTTTGCATGATTGCCTTTGCCATAGGGTCCGGTTTCCTGTTGTACAAAGAAAAAATGACGAGAACGTGTGGATTTACAGATAATAAGTCTGGAAAATCAAAAACTGAGAGCCTAAAGCCAGACCCGCGAGGCCCAAAAAGGCCAAAATCCGGGTCTGCAAGATGGGCCAAGCTTATGGGCTTATCAACTTTATCTGTTTGAAAACGGAAAGTGTGTAAATAATTTGGTAATTAGTAAAAGGCAATTATGCAAAATTGTACAGGATTGAGGAGCATCAAATTGATTGATCAAATTGAGTTCTGACAGCTCTCTTATACCATGTATAGTCAAAAGCAACAAGCGTTGTGGTCGATTTTACTGACCCTTCAACGGTACATGACAATGTCAAACAGGTATACTTCTTTTTGTCACATCTTAGTGTACCTTTCTGAATCAAACAACACTTTTATAGTGCAAAAATAGCAATTCAGAGTCGAATATTAACAGCTCTCACCTGTTCCGCTTGACAGGCAACAGCATTCGGCATGAGAAGCGTTGTTTATGTCCCACGGATTGAGCTCGACACGGTGGCATCATTATCTGCATTCTGTGAGAAGGCTAGCATGGTAAGATTATAATGAATGAAAAAAATCCACATGAAAATTATGTGAAAAGAAGTGCATCACAAGTCCACTATAATCCTTCGATTCTGTGCGCACATTCTCTGTAAATTCATGTCTTTCACTTGAACTTTGAAACCAGGGTTGTCTTATAGCACCTACACTATCAATAGGATCCATATTACTTCAACAGGCAGCAATACAAGCGTCTTTTCACTACAACAATGTGGAGATAGTCGAATCAAGACCAACAGCAAGAGTAAGCATATTCCCTTTCTGTCTTATTTCATTATTATCAAGTTGCAGATCAAGGATAGTCTCGCACGAATATGCAAGTTCTGGACTGAAAGGCTTTTGTGTAAAATAATCAAGCTTACTTGAAAATTACACTGCTATGACTATTCATAATTTCGGGTGGCAAAAACAACCATCATGCTTTAATAGCTTTTAACTTTCTCTTCATTGATTCAGAAATCAATACAGAAATATAGAGAAACTTCTATGTTCATGTCGTGAAAAGCTGGACGGCTGGACCTGGACCAGGCAGTTCACACATTGAACTTATAACCGTGACATATCACCCAGCTCCTTTTTATTTGGAGTTCTTCTTGAACAGGGCCAACCACTTGAGGAACTAGACAAAATAACGAAATAGTAAAATCTAATGAACGCCTTTTTCTGCATAAACAAAAGTATGAAATAAGACCCTACAATAGACAGGACTCTCATATGTGTCTAACCATTATAGCTTTGATTCCTAACAATAATACTCATATGTCCCTTGAGTTTATAACCAATGGGTTTGGCACAAAGTGTAAAAACAAGGCCGCATCGTATCGCATCAGCCGCATTGTAAAGGTTGTCAAAATAAACAAACCGATATTCCCCGCATTGTAAAGGTGCATCACTTCCGTATTTAGGCCACATCAATGGATATCCTATGGTTTCCACCGATATTTAGGCGTTATGATAGATGCATCGCTTCCGTCACCGCATCACCGTTCCGTTACCACGAGTCCACGACCACGACCACTACCGCAGTTTTACATTATGGTTTGGCACAAATATTAAGTATCAGTTTGGCTATTTTGAGAATAAAAGAAAAAAAAATGAATTGTGTACATGTTCTTAAAAGAGAGAAAAAAATGTGTGAAAGAATTAGAGAAAGTAGTGGGAGCATTTTAGTAAAAGAAAATGTGTTGGACGGACAAAAATAAAAATGTATCGAATTCAGAGAGACAAATATAGTATGAACTACTTTCAACAAAGATCAACCTCTTCACCTCATTTTAACTCCCTAGAATTTTAAGCATGATGCTTCAACTGATACAAACATTTGCTTCAGCACTAATGTAAACAAACGGGAAAACAAATGCACAACTGATTTTTTGACCAGTGAGCAAAATGAAAAATAACTTGCCATGATTTTGCAGGATCTTCCATCACAAGATGCTATTCAAATTGCCAACAATTTATCGAATCTTGGCCAGTTCTATAATAGGGAAGACATTTCAACTGATGTTGTGGTAAGATCTCAAATTCAAAAGCCTAAGCTAATAATGCTGGATAGTATATGGTTTAAGCTCTGGAAGATTTCATAACCAATGAATACTAAACAATATGGAGCTTCATCTTTTGCTAATGAAGGCAAGAGGCCAAGTTCTAGGAGAAGATGGTGTTCGAGTGCACAGTATGGTCCTTCCAGGTCTCCCCTCTAGCACAACAGTTTACTTCTCGGGCCCAGGAGAGGTTTGTCCAATAATCACCCAGAAATTAGAAGACTGATAAAGAAAATTCTATCTTTCATAAATTATGTGTCTTGTACTTCTCTGACCTGTGAAAAAAATCTGGCACAGGTACTCACCCTAAAACATGAGATCACAGATGTGCAAAGCCTGATGCCAGGATTAATCATGGCCATAAGAAAAGTTGTACGACTAAAGGTAACCATACTTTTGAGGTTCTACTTACATTTTAAGTTCTTGTGCTGCAGGCTGCAGGTTGCTTTCATACATGAGACACCCACAAAAAAGAAATATCATAGCGATAGAATATTTTTAGGGGTGCCTTTTCTCTTGGCAGTTTGGCACTGTTCAAAAAGTGTCACCTGCACAAACTTCAAATTCCGATGGGCAATCCATGATATGGAGCAATAGTTACAAGTTTAGGTCCTAGAATATCTACAAGTAATAAATATATCGAAAATGGAGCATCTCATTCTTAAAATGTCATGATAACTAAATCCTCAATGGCTGGGAGGTGCCTCAGATTGATATTTTTTTTCATGTCATCTTCTTTCAGTGAATCATAAGTTGCTTTAGCTGAATATAATGTGAAAAAACCTAATGTTTTGTCCTTAACAGAGCCTGGTTTATGGCTTGGAGAAATTTTTATAAAAGACCAAGTCAACTCCACAACATGAGAAATTGTCCAACTTTGGAGCTCCCTTTCATAACTCTTGTTCAGCCTAACAGAAGTTGGAAGAAAGAGACTACCTCAGGGGCAAAATGAAAGGAAAGATAATAATCCAACAAGTCATATGGCAACAGGGAATAACACTTGGTAATTCCTACTTCAGAGAGCAGCAAAACGTTATTACTGAAGAGATCACACTTACAAGACAGAACAGAGAAATTATTGTTTGTCCTGAGTCCTGACACCGACAAAAATTTATAAACATTATGGCATAGTTCACTACTTTATAATCGTAATTGTAAAGCCTCCCATCATCTGAATCCTAGCATCCCGGCATTTTTTATTTACTTAGCGTCTGCAAACAACTATATATTAATTTATTTTTTCCCCTCATTTTTCCTGTTTTGAAGGTGGTAGCACCTATGCAAACAACAGTTAAAGTTCTTATAGTTAAAAAAGATAGATGGTACTATTACCAGATTTGAGAACATTTATTGTTAATCAACATTTGAAGCATAATCTCTTACACTAGTTTCTATCTGCGTTGATCTTTTACATCAAGTTGAGAACACTTCAAAAGCGAAAGCTTTATGTTCTTCTACAAAAATTTACGAAACAAAAGGATGACACAAAATTAACTCAGACAAGTACAATAAGCAACTCCCATTGATAAGTTCATCACAGTCCACAAATTACACTAATTTTTGAGATTTTCAGTTATTAATCTATCTACACATCCCGGTTCAGCAAAGGTAATAGATATCCTTCAACATGAGAAAGGTATAAACGAATTTTACATGATAAATCATGAAGAATGTGCAGCATATATATCACAAGGTAACACACTACAAATACAATGCAAGTCATTGATGACGTCACCATAATAAAAAAAATTGCGGACTACATTTTAATCTTGTGGCCTGACACACAAGAACTGTGATATTTCAGAACCTATGCTTATGGCCTAACCTTTTAATTTGTTGGCTATGGCTTTTATCCACAAAACATCTTTTTCATCATAAGCGTAGCTTATACTTGAAGCTACAAGAACAAATCCTACAGCGTTCTCCTTTCCCTCACCCTTTGGATTTGCAGAGCGCAGTGGCTGTATTAAAATAGAACCAGTCTCCTCAGGAATAGCCTCCTCCAGTACTGAACCTGTAATATAATGAACCATTGACATCATTAGTTCCTGCAAAACACAGAAATCAGCATTTTACGTGAAAATATCAGCAATTGGAGTGTCCTTGCAATAGGAACTGTTCACAAATTCAAGAATTGCAATATCTCACAAATCTATAACAGGAGTCAGGGAGGCTTCACAATTATACAGCAGATAGGTATCTAAACAGATTCGGATAGGGGAATAGCAACATTTTAGTTAGAGCTAATGCACCATGCATCCTCATCCACAGCTCCACCTTTCTCCTTTCTTCGATGCAAAGAAGACACAATACTCTTTGAGAAGTAAGGTTAAGGCCCAACTTATGGAAAGGTTGATCTTAAGAATGAAAATTCCCATATACCTATACTGAGATAACTAAACTATTTAAACATTTTAGTAAAGAATACAACTTATAAATGTTCATCTTCGGAAAATTAAATAATAAAATTGCATCATGGAAGAATATCGCTCAAGCATCTCGTTTGCCATCAATGTATCCAACAAAGACTACTTACCGATATTGGTCATGCCACAACCAAGTATACTCTTCATGTCCAAGTCCAATTGAACCCTGATTCCCATAGGTGGCTGTGCATGACATAATCATTTCATGAAGCAAATTGCACTGTTAATTCCATGAATGACAATACCTAGTAACTTAACAACAGACATCCCTTGGAACTTCATCATGTTTACTGCCACTTAGGCCATTCAAGTAAGGTAATATGTGTACAAGAAAACATGTGTTCAACATCTAAAATTATGATAAATAAAGATCATCGCAATTACTGTTCTTCCACAAGTAATTTCTGTGAGAGAGCATTAGCTCCAATGGTCTATTTCTTAGCCTCTATACACGCCACGTCACACCCTGAACAGTGAGGAATTGAACACAAATTGATCTGAAACAAAGATGACACTAGACTAAGAAAGATATAATACATCAATTTGGATGGAAAACTTATACACATGAAAATGCCATGTTTTGCGCAATCATGAGATCTACATATGATGCCCTTTGAATGATATAGAAGAGGCAACAATAAGAACAATCCATGAAGGATAGGGTCAGTTACATAAATTAATATGTCATCCACAGTAGTTGAATATTTTTGCTTGAACAACCCTATCTAACCCCTTCAATTTCAATGTTTGTGTTGTGCCAAGCACCAAATCTCATAATGATGGAGGTGAGTTTGATCACCTCGTTGCTTATTCAATGGCTTGCACAGTTGAGAATGATGATGAGCGTGAATTGAAGTATGGAATGATACGCTTTGGATCACATGATGAAGTGATCGAAGTGAGAGAGTTAGCTTGCTTTACTTAAGGCAAGGAAGTGCATAAGGAAGGCCCTTACATGTGCCTTGAACGAGGCACAACACAAGGGAAGGAGTACTCAATCGACGCAGTTGAAGAACAGCAGACAGGACGCCACAGAACCTGCTACTCGTCCGGGTGTGGGACTGCTCGTCGAGCAGGCAGCAAGCTGCCCCAACGCGTGTTTTTGAAGTTTGGTTTTTTAGGCTTGGGCAGGCTTTCAAGCCTCTTGTCAAGGCTTTCTTATATGTTGTAGGAGTATATAAGGGAGATGTTAAAACCCCATTAGGGTATTGTGAGAGACTAATAGTAATACTAGAGAGACAACTAGGATTCATCCACTACAGTTCCCTCTTCATTGTATTAGTTTGTTTGAGAGAGACCACCATTAAAGGTGAGGTCTTTGCTTTGAGAGGTTGTTCTTAAAGCTTGTGTGGGTTGTCATTAATGTAATGTTGAGTATATTAATGAATGTAATCCGTGTTTAAGGGAGAGGTATCCTTACATACCTCATAAATCTTGTGTCTTTGTTCATTGTTGTTCTTGCTCTGTTTTTGGTTGGCTTCCTTGCACTTGTTTGTAATTGTTCTTTACCATATATCATAGCCGATTCACAAAAGTTTGTGTCCTTTTCCAATCTGTTTCTCTACCGTCTGGACTCTGAACTGGTACCTCCTAATATTGGCTCTAACAAGTCAAAACCACAACAATTGGTTCTCCTTTATTTATTATCGATAAATGCCACTTTAGAAGTATGTTTCTCTATCGATTGGCAATTGGAAGTACGTTTTTGTCCCTAATTCTTGTCTTAGACGACTAATACTTTTCCACTTACATTTTGTTCTTGCTTTTGCCTTTTACGTATCGCTCTTTCACTCGTTTTTTTCCTAGTTATTTTTATTTTTATTTATTATTTGCATTTTTATTTATATTTATTTTCAATTTATATATGGGTCAAACTTGTGCTGTAAGATGCAGGCTTGCAGTTAGTTGAAGGAATCTCTTTTTCCGAGGACCTTTCTTGAGCCAAGGGACTCTTTGACTGCATCTTCTTTTATGTGGATTGTCGTCTTCCATCCCTTTCCGGACCCTGATTATAGTTTCTATGAGCGGGATACATCGGGTTTGATGATGATGATGAAATGCCACTCTCATTCGGCTCCCAATGATTAAGCAACTCACTTTGTGATCATGTATCTAATGCAGACCAAATGACTCGAGAAAAGGAAATTCAAGAAAAAGAGGAAGCCTACTTGGTCACCTTATGCCTATTGCAGTTCATAATTGTCATTTACAATTGCACACCAAATACCAAGTTTATAGCCTAAGAAAAGTTATAGTTCATTGCGTTAGACTTTTCATTTATGTGAGTCCTTATTTAAGCTAGAGTAAATATCAAAAACCTTTCAAGCTCAGCTGAGAATTTCCCCAGTTTTTCTTAGTTGCATTAATCCCCATTTTAAGAACATGAGTTTTTGACAAGAATAGTTTAGAACCTTAGAGATCCCCCAAAAAAACCTAGGTTCCATATGTTAAAAAAACAAAGTTCTTCTCAAATTAGCTCCGAGATTCACAACTCCATGTAGAATTGCAATAAATTACATAGTGAGAACCTCATGGGAGCCAAACCCAACGAGAATTATAAAAAGACATTGCAAAACCTTCTAAAAAAACCAAGGGCCTATATACAAAACATTAAGTCAATGATTTACGCTTGCAGTAATTATAGTCATGCCTAGTAGACTCATACTCATTCCAAGCAACCTAACAGAGGTTAGTTGGCACCCATAAATTTCACATGTAACACTAGAACCAAACCCTAAACAACTCACAACTTGTAGGTTACTGATTGGAACTACTTTACAACCTTATGACGTTTATAATATTTATTGCATATCCTGACTCTATACTACATAAACAACAACTGTGTCAATGTCTTACTCCAAATAATATAGGGTGGGCTTGACTCTATGCTGCAAAATGATAATATTGTGAGTAGAGATGCACCACAGAGCAAATTAGAGAATCCAAATTTGTAGCTATGAGTAGTTATTTAATCATCTCATGCAGGAAAAACTCAAATGTACATCGATTAGCGTCTCTACAAAGCTTTATGACCTATAAGTTAACTTTGTTTTGTTTTTTTGATGTTGTGGCCTACACCATAGACAGTTAGACTCAATCAAAGAGACAGTAAAAATATGAAGCCCATTCACAATTCACCTGTGCTTTGAGAAAAATAGAGTGTCTCCTCCACATCTAACAGCCCACGTTTCTTGATTTTATCCATAAACCAATTAAGAATATCATCCTTGGACAAATTTTCTGGTAAGTTCCAATAGCCACGTACACAGATCACATCTTGCAATGCTATAAGCTGAAATTTAAACCACAAATTCCTTTTAAAAAAGAAGTGTTTGGAGGGGAGGGGTATAAGTATCTAACCAAATATTCTAGCAACCATAATCCAAAGATCACTGAAGTATTCAAGAAAAACTTACTACTGAGATAGACTTTGTATTACATAGTAAAATATATGTCGTCCAAGCAAGGTCCTCCCTGAGGGTATCTGAAACATTTTGGGACATCACAAAAGTTTGTTGAGCACGTTGAGGGAGATTTGTTAGCTCCTCTGGTGTTGCTCCCTGTCAAGTATTCAAGTATTCAGTCACAAGTTTTTCAACAATTAGGTCTATAAAATTACCAAAATGCACACAGACTGATTGTATCCTACTTTTACACTATCCGATAAAAATGGGCTCTAGCATAAAACAAAAAGAAGGGCCATTTAGCAAATGAATATAATGAACTAAGAAACATGTATATAATATCAAACTGTGTGATCTCAGAAAACACATATTATCATAATGAGCATGATAAAAATGATTCTAGTTCTGTAGGAAAAAAAATTGTAAAATAATAAAGATGAATTGCAAGGGTGTTCAAATAATCCTTTATTTTTCAAGGTTTAGTGATAAGATAAATAGCACTTGCAAAGCTAAGTAGGAAGTTCGAGTTGGACCACAATAACAATATTTCAAAAGAAAATAAATCTTTTTAACGATCTAGTAATAATTTCTTTCTAAATGGTACAAAAATCACAACTTGGATTTCTCAGGCTTCTACAACAGGTCTTGGTAGAATCTTTCTAGTGTACTTTGCAAAAGGAAGACCTGGAGCTTTTGTCAATTTTGTCAAAAACTTCAATTTATTATGCATTGTATCATAGCACATATAAATGATACTCACTATAGAGGATGGATATCACAATAATGATTAAGCCTCGGTCCCAACAATATGGGGTTAAATACATGAACCAACACAAATCAACGTGGAAAAATGTTACTAACAAAGATTTTTCCTTCATTCAGTCTTACCTTACACTAATTTACAACTAGGAAAATTAATTACAAGTCTACAACGAGCATTTACATGTATTATCCTCCTCTAACTATTACTATGTATCATCATATGCTCCAACATATCTCAATTAGTCATCCCATGCTTCACTCCTGTTATCCATATTAAGCTCTTCAAAGTTTCAGCCTTCTACTCTTCTCACAAGCAATCAATTGAGTTAATCTTCAACTATTAATAAAATCCTTCACAACTTCACTGGGAAATTTTTCTAAGCTACTAGGTCAAAGAGAGTTTGGACCTTTTTTGGTTAGCATGGGGTACTTCATAGTTCATACTTACAGATAACAGCATTATTTTTTTTCCCTGCGCTGTCCATTTCAAAGTAAATAATTTTTATGTACCCATAAATAATCAAGAAACCCAATCAAAAGACCACCTCAAAAAGAAAGAAAAAAAAGGAAAGAAACTCTGATGCAATTATTACCAACATAATAAAGACTATCTTCCATGACCTCTTCCATAACATATTTAGTTATTCAAAAGTTCATACTTATTATTAAGCATGAGAGCAGAATCAGTAATAAATTAAGGCATTTACCTTGAGAAACCTTCCCAAATAAGGAAGTGTAACAGAAAAGGCTGCCAGAGAAAGACCCAAAGCTTCTGATACCTATCCAAAAAAATTTACTTTAAATTACTTGATCCACTCAAAAATCAATAAAAATCAATCCAACAAAGATATCAACTTACAAGCTGAGCTGAAGTTACTGGAGATTTTGAACCAACAAAATGGTTCAAAATAATTAAAGATCCAAAAGCATAGCCAATCCATCTGGGCAAATAAGATTCATCAAATCCAGGAATTCCTGAAAAAAGCCAAATTTTTTGATGAAAAAATAAAAGTGGAAATCACAAACAAAAATCAATTTGTTGAATAACGCACACAAGATGTTTGTGTTTATGCTTCAGAGAATTAAAAACTTACCGAAAGTAAAGCGGAGGACTGATAGATTTAGTTCTTGCTGGGAACTCGTGGATGTTGAAGAATCATCAAGTTTAGCAGATAATTTCAAAGACTTTCCGGGATTTGTTCTGGTTCTAGGACGGCTTTTATTATAAAGATGATGATATGAGTTGGCGCGAAAATGGAATGGTAGCTCAAACAGTCGAAACTGATTTCCGACTAGACTGCCCATATTTCTAAATGGTCCATTGTAGTTGTAAAAATTGGAAACATATATATATGATTTATGAACTCCTATGACAATTTGAACAAAATAATCAATATTATAAAAAAAATAAAAAAATCTCAAAATAAATATTGGAAAAATTTATTTTTCAAAATAAGCACTTTTAACCCAATACAGGTTTGAAGTTTATTCGCTATTAGTGACATCGGACAATTTTAAACGGACTTTTTAGCTTAGTTTAAGCAATCGGCTGCTGTTTGTAACAGTGGACCATATGCGCATAAAAAAATTAGTTAAGGTATATCGGAAAACAATCACTCACTGTTATTAATAGTGGGCTATTACACATCCAAAAGTCAACAATAGTCAAAAAAGTCAAAAACAAGTCAACTCAATTGCCCCCTGTTAGTGAGAACGAGCGAATACTTGGTTGACTTTTTTAACTATGTTTTAGTAATTGTCCGTTGTTACTAACACCGAACAAACTTCATGCTTTAACATTGGGCTAGAAGTGCTTATTTTGAAAAATAAGTTTTCCCAATGCTTATTTGAATTTTTTTTTTTTTATAATTTTGCTTATTTACTTCAAATTTGCTATTCTTATTGACCTAAGTAATTAACTCGGCTAAAACAAAATTCACATATTCTTGTAAGATACGGTCTCTTGAGAGGATTTCTAATTGCGCTGGCCCAAAAAGGAAAATATAGAGTAAGTTTTTCAGTAGGAATCAAGAATATTATAAGTAGACATTTAGAATATTGTTGCTTACTCGTTGGACATTAAGTATGTTTTAAGTAGGCATTAAAGATATTTTAAGTACTTTTTCGGTAGGCATTAAGTATATAATTAGTAGGTATCAAGGATAATGTAAGTAGGCATTAAGGATAGTGTAAATAGGCATTAAGGATACAGTAAGTGGACATTAAAGTTTAAAGGGTTGGACCTGAGAGACTTCTCTCAAAGAGAGATCTTTCAGGAGACCGGCTGAAGAAAATTTGAAGTAAAGTATAACTTTTAACGGGCCGAATAAGGTTCGGGTCGGATTTAAGAAAATATGGGCCGAATTGGATAAGGCCCACTTTCATATGAGCGTTATATGAGTCGGGCTTTGAAAGCTCGGCCCGGCCCCATCCCAGCCTGCTTTGATACTTATATTATTATAATCCGATTTGTTAATTTATAATAATTTAATTATCATTTATAATAATTAAATTGCAGAAATGTTGATAATCACTATTGCATTCTCATTTATGATAGCTGAGTTATCAATTAATTATGCTATTTTAAAAAAGCTTGTTTCCGATCTTTATGGCTCGCTTTATTTTAATTATAGTAGAGCTCGGTTTTGGCCCTATCCTTTGTCAAAACCCTTACAAAACCTTTCAAAAAACGGGCTGGATAAGAGCTCAAAATGAGGGCCCAACCCGTTGAACACTCCTAATTGCAACGATCTATTTATTTACCATCTTTATTTGATAGGGTTAAAGTATATTTATTGCCTTAAAATGATCACTTATAAGAATACTTAAATTTTAAAGTATGATCACTTTTTATATTATATCACTTTTAACCTTAAAGTGAACAATTTTAATCTCAAAGTGGTTAATAAAAAAACATCCTAATTATACAGATTCGTGTTATGTCGAAATGATTTGAAATAAGACAACCTATATATTTTACTATTATTATTTTTCAGTGTAACAATTAGTTTGTGTGTCTTCAATACTAAAAGAAATAGCCTAATTATACAGATTTGTGTTATGTCGAAATCATTTAATTTTGATATAAGATTATTTTTTTTGTATTTTCAAAAGCGATCAACAACTTTTTGTTTTAAACAAAACAGTTGACAATTGGTTGTTTTGATCCATATGATATTTCACATGTTTCAGAGATGTTTATTTACCATCTATAATCTATCTATCTATCTATCTTTATAATCTATAATCTATAATTAAAATTAAAGAAGTAACCACATGTCTTGTGGTAACCTCTAAGAGTTTTGTTTCCCTCCTAAATATTGTAGTATCATTTAAATTTAGGTAAATTGGGAAACAAGTTACAGTATTTATTTCGCTTATTGCATTCTCTTAATTAGATTACTCCATATTTTAGGATTTTCATTAAAATAAGGAATTTCCATCTCCTTAGTCTTATACACACTACAAAAAAATTAAAAAAAAATGGCGACCACTGTTTCCATCTCCATTTGGAAGCTAAATGGTCAAAAAGTAGGTTCAGCGATGAGACTTGTGTGGACACTAAAATATTGGACGCTAAACTGAAAATATCGACGCCAAGTTGACGCTAAAATGAAAGATCAGGGGGCCATGACCTGGCGACCACACATCTCGTCGCCACCAGCCAACACCTGGCGACCACACATCTCGTCGCCACCAGCCAACACCTGGCGACAACTCTGCGACAATATTTCTCGTCGCCATTCCTGAACATAGTTAGCGACTGCTTGTCGACCAAAGATCTCGTCGCCCCTCTTTATCTGCTTTTAGTAAATTGCGTCCACTTGTCCATTTCTGACGTGTTTTATATATATATATATATATATATATATATATATATATATATATATATATATATATATATATATATATATATATATATATATATATATATATATATATATATATATATATATATATATATATATATATATTATATATATATATAAGGGGTGTGAAAATAGGAAGGATAGGAAGGAATTTCATCCATTAGATCTTAGATCAATGGTCCATGTTGCACGCGCTTGAGAACAGGAAGGATAGGGGTGTGATGCTTTCTTAATGATTATGTGATACTTTCTGTATAAACATGTGTCACTTGAAAGTGTGATGTTTTCTAAATTAATGTGTGATGCTTTCTTCATAAATATGTGTTACTAGATCTGCTGCTATGACAAATGTATTTCGACCGTTAGATCTTAATCAATCAACGGTAGTTACTCCTTCCTATCCTCCCTATTTTCACACCCCTTCTCATTGGATCCCTCCCCTATATATATATATATATATATATATATATATATATATATATATATATATATATATATATTATATTTTATAATTGAATTATATTTAAAAAAATAAATTTAGACCAAAAATAAATATATACTTCATCTTATTTTTTAGTGCTTTGATTTGATGTATGGAGTAGCGAGTAGGGACCAACTGAGCGACTACGTACACCAACCTGGGAGCCGCCACGTGTATAATTTACCGGTTATTGCCGTTCACTTTTATGTTTACTGCTGCAGTCGGTCACCTAGTTGTGTACCGGTTATTACCGGTTCAGTGTGATATCTTACAGATGCAGTCGGTTACTCGGTTACACATTTTTTTACCGGCTGTTACCGGTTCACTTGATATTTTACAGGTACAACCGGTTGCCCAGTTGTTCAACATCTTGAACTAGCTATATAAAATCAAGTGGTATGTTCTGCTTTTGATTTTCTCTCTCCCAAAATTTTCGTATTTATTTGTTTAAAAAATAAAAATTTTAAATATTTAATTTTTTCGTGTCGTTTAGGCAGTTCTTCCTTGCCGTTTTGGGTTAGTTCTTTTTCTCTCTCCCTCTCTTCAATTTCAGCAAAATTTCTTATTTTTTGTGCTGATCACTATAACTTAATTTAATCTATGGCTTGTAATTTGTTGTAATTTTTTTGTTTTTGCTTAATTTTTCTTCATTTTATGTGATTAAAGTTAGGTTAATGAGTAATTTAGCTTACTATGTGATTTTTTTGATTTAAAGTTATGTGATTTTGTTAGATTAGAAATCTTTTACTTCTAATCATCAAGTTGGTTTATGGTAATTTGAGTTTAGGGGTTTATTTCTGGGTATTTTGTGTATTGTTAGGTGATAAGTTGAGATTTTTGTTTATTTGTGGGATTTTCTAGGATTCTGTTGATTAATGTTGTGATTTGGGGTTTACTTGGAAAAAAATAATGGGAATTTCTGACTTTTGGTATAATAGGATCTTTTTGGGTTTAGTTAGTAGATTATTAGGGTTTTCTTTGTAGATAGTTTAGCTCTACAGTTTTAAAGTTTGCTAAATGAATGCTTCTGTAGGACAATTGATTTTATATTATCTCACTGTTTTCTTGAGAAAAGACATTTGGATATAAATAATACTTCTAAATAATAGTTCCTCTCATTCACTATTATTATCGTATTTGGTTTTGTTACGTTTGCCAATGTCGTATTTCAACCTTTAATATTTCTAATTGTGTTGTGTAAAAATTGTAATAAGTTGATATTAATAAAATTTATATTAACACAAATTAAATAACACGAACTAAGCAAGATCCTGCTCGACTATATTTAAACTTATATATTAAAATTAAAATCCAAATTAAGAGTGATCGATAAATAGTTTTCAGAAAGAAAATGAGATAATAATAGCGAGTTATGAGGTCATATTAGTTTTTCAGGACCATGCTTTATTTATGGCTTCCTATAGATTCTACTTGAGTTTGCCTTGTTGGCCGTCCGATTTCAACTTGATGGCTAGGGTTAGATTTGTAGTGGCATCAAAATGATATTTAGGCCCTGCCTGGATACAAAGGGATATAATGTGGCTGAAATATTTCAAGAGTGTTGTATTATACAGGAAAAATTAACAAGAGGAAATTTGTTTGATATCATAATACATGATTTGGTATGAAAGTACTACAATAGCTAGAAAATAACAAATCTCCATGATTATCTCACTGTCAGAGCATATTATTCTCCATGATCATAAATCTGTTATATAAATCACAAAACGAAGAAAAACAAGAAATAAAAACATTTCATATCAACTTAGTTTTAAAAAGCGCGCCTTGCTTTGCGCCTCGAGCTCAGGCTCAACTGAAAACACCTCGGTTGGGTGAGGCGAAGCCCACTTCAAGAGGCGTGCGCCTTGGGCGCCTCGATGCGCTTCACGCCTCGTGCGCCCAGTGCGCCTCGATGCGCTTCACGCCTCGTGCGCCCAGTGCGCCTCGATGCGCTTCACGCCTCGTGCGCCCAGTGCGCCTCCTTGCTAGGTTGGGTAATTAACTTATCCTTATTTGTTCGGAAAAGAAACAAAACAAAAAAATCTAATTCACTGAATATGAAGTTCGAAAAATTGTTCCTTCTTTATAAAAACAAAAGGCAGGCAAAGAAGAACATAACTTTGTGAATTCTTCGTATTTTCATTATAATAGTTTTGTGCAAAGTGGTGTTTGACGTAAGAATAATAAATGTTTTCAAGTTTGTTGATACTAAAATATTAATATCATGTTATTTGAAGTATTATATATATTTTAAAATTGAATTTTACGCTTTAGCGAAAAATGTGTGCCTTGCATACAAAAAGTTCGCGCCTTCGCCCTGCGCTTTGCGCCTAGGCTCGAAGGGCCTTTAGCACCTCGCCCTTTTTAAAACTAAGCATATCAACAAATCTGACATAAAAATTATACTCAAACAACAATAACATAATTTTCCAGATTAATCATATTCATTAACTAGTTAAACGAAGAAATAAAAGACAAAAATTGTGTTTTTCCAGATTTATGTTTTACATTAACAAAAAAAAATTGAATGAAACAACAATAACATAAATTTTAATAGAAAATAATGATAAAAACGTGAAATTCAAAGCAACGGTGTATAAAAATTCAAAGCAAAGTATAAATATAAACAAATTCATGATCCATTTTTCCTGATTTATGATCGATTGCATTTGCATAGATATATATCAAAAAAAATAAAAGCAAAGCGAAATAAAGATGAACGTAATTCATAAAGGAAAAATTACTAGGAATAATACAATCTTTTGTTTATTTCCCTACAATAATATCAACTTTTGCTTAATTATGAATAATACCAACTTAAAGTGGTGTTTTTCTAGAAAATCAACATGTTCAAAATCAAACTATAGGTGATTATTAGACAAAAAAATTAGTGATTTACTTAATATACTAAAGTTGGTATTATTCTAGGAAAGTACCCTCCTAAGTTGGTATTACTCATGGTTAATCAATAGTTGATATTATTGTAGGGAAATTAACAAAAGATTGTACTCCCTCCAATTCAGTTCAGTTGTCCCATTTGGGATTGGCACGGATATTAAGAGTGAGTGGTAGTTGGGTATTTTAATTGATTAAATAATTGTAAAGATGGTAGTTGGGTATTTTAATTGATTAAATTAATTGTAAAGGTGGTAGTTGGGTATTGGGAATTGTAAAAGTGGGGTTTTAATTTGATTAAATTAATTGTAAAGGTGGTAGTGGGGTATTGGGAATTGGAAAAGTGAGGGTATTTAGGTAAAAAAAGATGTACCAAAATAGAAATGGGACAATTGATGTGAGTTGTCCCAATAAGGAAATGGGACAACTGAACTGAATTGGAGGGAGTATTATTCACAGTAATTTTTCCATTCATAAACTAAACAATCTATTAGTTAACATTTTCTTCACATAATCTAATAAAACATCAATTGAATGAAGAGATTTATGATCGAAAAAAACAGATTTGCCTCAATGTTTTAGAATTACTGGATGGCAAAAGATGGAATGAAGAGGAAAAAGAAAAGAGAAATGTTTTTGATGTGAATGACAACAATGGGAGAGAGCTTGAGTTGTTCAATTGTGAATTTTTGATGTTTTTATACTCACATAAAACTTTACCCTAGAGGGGGCCAGAATTCTAGTACTCCAATTATCGGGGTAAAGAAATTTGGGCCTATTTATTTACCTTCAATACAGGCTTTATACTCTGGGTTATTAAGTACTGAATTACTATTTCCACCCTAGTCTATCTAATACAGGCGGGCCCTAAGAGGTGCCAAGTTAGTCAATTTCATACAAAAAAATATTGCAAATTATAATTAATTCTTAAGAAAAAAAATTTTAGAACATACAAATTTAAATGTGCAATCAACTGTGTGGCTCTACTACTGGATAGTGTATAGAATGTTCAAATTTCTGTTTGCGGTTTCCCTAGGTGATTCTTCTGCTAATTTTAGCGTTGGTTTGTTTTTTCACTAGTGTAAGGTTATCAGGGCAAACATAAATATCACTGTATATCCGAGCTGCTTCGGTTGTTTAGAGCTTTTGGATTGGGTAGTTTTCTTGCAGTGTTTGGTTTCGATTACATTATAAGTTCGAATTGTGTATTTGCGAGGTTTTCTGTGAGAAATCCATATGGGTTTTTTTTCTTTATTTAGCTATGCATGAGGAAATTTGGCATTTTGTCTGGTGAAAAGAGGGGAAATCAGGCCTGGCTCTAGAGAGCTTTTTGGATTCCAGCCATCAGGGGTTGGTGCCGCTTATGGCACCTTCTCGGGTGGCTGGTGGATTGTCTCAAACTTCAGCAAGCTCTGGTGTTTTTTTCCAAGGAGATGCTCAATCTCAGAATGTAATTAACTCTCACTTGAGTTCGTCTTTTGGGAACTCTGCAAATTCGATTTCTGGAACAGGGCGATCAAATCTAGGTCCGGTTTCTGGTGACGTGAATCATACAATATTGAACAGTGTGGCAAATTCAGGGGCAAGTGTAGGAGCTAGTTCATTGGTTACTGATGCAAACTCCGCCTTCTCAGGAGGTCCCCAGTTGCAAAGAAGTGCCAGCATCAACACAGAATCTTACTTGCGTTATCCTGGATCACCAATGTCGTTTACATCCAATAATATTAGCATTTCTGGTTCTTCTGTAATAGATGGGCCATCAACAGCACAGCAGGGCTCTCATAATGACCCTAACTCTCAACAAGTTATTCAGAGCCAACATCAGTTTCCACAAGGGGCCTCTGGAGCTTCATCACTGTCGGCATCCCAAGCAGGAAATATTCCCCTTTCTATGGTTCAAAGGATCCCCAACTCTTTCATCCAAGATCCTTCCAATGTTTCCCAGTATTCCCAGTTACAAAAAAAACCACGGCTGGATATTAAGCAAGAAGAAATCTTGCAACAACAAGTTTTGAAACAGTTGCTTCAGAGACAAGACCCTATGCAGTTGCAAAGCCATAATCCACAGTTACAGGCCATGCTTCAACAACAAAGGCTACGACAACAGCAGCAGCAAATGCTGCAGGCTATGCCACCAATGCAGCGTGTTCAGCTACAACAGCAGCAACAACAGCAGCAACAACAACAATTGAGGCAGCAACTTCAACAACAAAGTTTGCAGCAAATGGCTGTCATGAAACACCCATCAGACACTGGTGGTGTATGTGCTCGTCGTCTGATGCAATACCTCTATCATCAACAGGGGAGACCAAAAGTAAGTTTTAAACATGTTTTATTGCTTCTTAGGTCTCACTTTCCTTTCTTGTGTTGACATCCTTTCCATATCTTATGTAAAATGTCGGAGTGACTTTTGATTGTAAGTATGGTGCACTACGTTCGATTCATTTTACCCTTTCTTAGATGTTGGACACTTCACGGTGTTTGAAAGAATAAACTTTTGCTCTTGCGTATTTTCCTTTCATTTTTTCATGTGGTTTGCTTTCTTGGTAATAGTGTCATACTATTATGTATTAGTGTCATTTTATCATCTTTTTGCTATTTGGTATTTGAATACATAAGTTACATCTCTGCTGGTCTCTTTTGTGTATTTGTGTCTTTACAGGAAAATACTATTGCATATTGGAGAAAATTTGTGGGAGAATATTATGCTCCCCGTGCTAAGAAAAGGTGGTGCTTGTCTTTATATAACAATGTTGGACAACACGCATTAGGGGTTTTTCCACAGGCAGCCATGGTTGGTTATTGTATCTTTTCAACTTGACCCACTACTTAGTTTTTCTGCTGGGTTAAGTTCTTATATTATTTCCTTCTTTTATAACCTAGGATGCTTGGCACTGTGACATATGTGGCTCCAAGTCTGGCAGGGGGTTTGGTAAGTTTTTGCATGGCCTATACGCATTTTTTTGTTTTGTCATATTGTTGAATCTGAAGATTTACTGCATTATTGATAAATCATTTTACTTATCCGAACTAGTATTCTTGGTTCTTGCTAGTGTTAGTAGGAGTGACCCGTGGAATAAAAAATGAGGTCATTGAGTTAAAAAATAGCTACTTTATAATAGATTTTAGCTTTTGCAATACCGTATTAGGTAACTATGATTTGAAATCATGCGGTAATATGATAAGCTCTTATTGTAACATATTAGCCACTCTAATCTCTTTTTAATATGTATTCGGTTTTAAAAGGTCTATAACAAACTTTAATTTATATGCCCACGAAATGAGTGGCAGCGTCGTGAGGGGCTGCGAGAATTGCGTCTTTTTGAGATCGTGAAGAAATCCACAATTATTTTCTAGAGTGTCACTAGAATTTAATATTTGCTTCCATTTTTTTTTTGGAAATATGTCTTTGCTCTTAAATAGTGCAAATCTGTAGTATCTGTTATGGTAAAAAGTTTTGACATGGCTGATGTGTTTCGATAATTATAGACTTTGGCATTGTTGTTTGCTGACTTGCAGTTACTTTTTGTATCTTAATGGCTGAATCATGAGAGTCGAGTCATGGTTGATTATTCTACCTTGATGATTTTTTTACTTTTCATTCCAATGATATGTGACTTTCTTGATGTGTGTGGTAGGATATTGAACTTCATTTATATTTCACTTGTATTAACTTCTATCTTTCAGATAAACGATCAATCTGATTTTAATCTTAAACATTATCCCAAACAATCAGAACAAGGAAAATCATATTTTCTCTAATTCAAAATTTTATCGTTCTCTCAAAGAGAGATAATAAGAGTAACATGTCAACGAACATTAAAACTTGATATTGAATTGGAGATCATGGAAAAAGAAATAACAGTGTTAGATAAAAGTAAATAGAGTTACTTGAAAGTTCAAACTCATGAATGAGGAGAAAATGGATAGATATGTTGATGAATAAAGATTGATGAGTTGAAGAATTGACTGAAAATAGTACAAAGGTGTTGGTGTACCATCTAGAAGATTTAGAACGTGGCAGCATAGAATCATATGTATTAATCATGACTGAGCTCTATTCTTAATGAAATTGCGTTGATTCTTGTTTGTCTCATGATTATTATCTACTATGTAAGGATCTTTCATGTTGCAGGCAAAAGATATTGGATAGAGAGATTAGAAAGATTGGAGGAAAGTTTATACTAGATAGTGGATTTTCTTCTTTTTTGACAAATGGATAGGGTGCAAATGGTGACTCGTATAAAATATTGTTAGCTAATATAGGTTGGATTTTTATTGCTGTGCAATCACGTTCCGCTGTTTAATTTAACTAGCAAATGTTGCTTTGTGTGATGAAGTATGTTTTTAGCTTGTTATTTTGTGTGTCAACAGAAGCAACATATGAAGTACTTCCCCGACTGAATGAAATCAAATTTGGCAGTGGCGTGATAGATGAGCTCTTGATTGTTGATTTGCCTCGTGAGCGTAGATTTGCCAATGGAATTATGATACTAGAATATGGAAAAGCAGTTCAGGAGAGTGTGTATGAGCAACTTCGTGTGGTCCGTGAGGGTCAGTTGCGAATCATATTCACCCAGGATCTTAAGGTAAGGTGATTGCTGTTATGATGCAATTTTTTTCTTTTCACTTTTGGTTGTTCCTTGACTTTTAACTTCATTGCTCATCGACCTACTTTGATTTACAGATCTTATCATGGGAGTTTTGTGCACGGCGTCATGAAGAGTTGCTTCTCAGGAGGCTTGTTGCTCCACAGGTACTTGTTTACTCCTATTCTGCTTTTGAGAGACAGGGAAATTTAGCTTGAACATGAAAGTTTATGATTATATTTGTATGTCTTTGCTTGACAAGTGGTTCCTAGATGGAGTATTATGTCTGTTGAAGTTATTCTTAATTTGCTTATGTATATTTTTTAGTGATGCAACTTCTAGAAGTTATTGCCTACTTGCTCTTATCTTTCACGTGTCATTTAATAAAATATTCCAATTGAAGATTTGGATTGTTTCCAATTTTGGCAACATAACAAGGAGAAAAATTGCAAATCTAATTATACTTGCTACATTAATGTTGAAGATTTCGTTAATTCTGTCTTAGTTTTGGCAATTTTTTTATATTAAAAAAACTAATTTTACATCTCTGTTAGTGTTATGTGTTTGATAAAAAAAGGGTGAATATTGTTGAATTCGCTTGTATAAGTTGAACTTGCTGGAGTGGATGTGTTTTTGTTCCGGGATTATTATTGCAGTATTTATTCTTTTGAGTTGCTCTATGCTAATGCAATTACGTACTTAATGACAGGTGAGTCAGCTACTTCAGGTTGCGCAAAAATGTCAAAGCACTCTAGCTGATGGTGGATCCGAAGGAGTGTCTTCTCAAGATTTACAAACAAACAGTAATATGTGCGTTTTATCAATCTTTAAACAAATGCTACTGATTGGATGTGAACATTATGTTTTATTGCTTGCCAATCTGTGTGAATGTGGAAGGAGTTAATATCTTGGTCATGTTTATAATTTTGAAGCTCCTGAACGTAAAGTAAAATAGTAAATGATTAGGGGTGTGCATAAAAATGATCTGAAATTTCCATTTGAGAAACTGGATGTTTTGGATTGGGTGTTCGTTTTAAAATCCGGGTATTAAGATCAGAGTATTTGAATTCGGGTATTCAGTTTTTTGTTTACATTTTTCATGTTTAGATTACTTTCATTTTAACAAAATGAAGCCAAAATTCTAAGTAAATTACTAATTCTCAATGCAAGAGAAAGAAATGACAGAGTTATGAACACCAGTGACCAGACCCAATGACAGCAAACATCATGTGCAACTTCATGATTTAATGAGCCATTTTTATTATTGTTCATTATCATCCATAACCAAAGAACTAAATTATTTATTATACAATGAATAAAAAATATGTAATTGGGCAATAAATTATTTATTTTTAAAAGTAACATTCAGTTATTTGAAAATCGGATATCTGGTTTATTCGGATTGAATTTGAATTGTGTTACTATGTAAAAATGGATATCTGGATCGGAGCGGATCCAATATCCGGTTTCAGGCTTGAAAGTTTAAGTTTTAAACTATTCATTTTGGTTCAGGGTTGTGACAGCTGGTCGGCAGCTTGCTAAGAGTTTAGAGCTACAATCACTCAATGACTTGGGATTCTCTAAAAGATATGTTAGGTGCTTGCAGGTTCGACTGCTTGTGTTATTAGTAACTCTTGATAAAGAATCTGCACGCGCACTCCTACACATAGATTATGTCTGATATTTCATGATTTTGTTACAGATTGCTGAAGTTGTTAACAGCATGAAAGATCTCATAGATTATTGTCGGGATAATAAAGTTGGACCTATAGGTAGCTCCTAACCTTTACTTTTACACTGTTTGTATTCTGTTGAACTGTTAGAAATGCGATTTTCTTTGATGGATTTACATAAGTTAATTTGTTTTATATGCTGTTTTTTTATTGGTGCATCTTGTGTTGTTCTGGGGCTTTTGACAACTTCTAAAAATGAATAGGGAACTGATTTTGGTTTTTTTTTTTTCATGATGCACCTGACATTCCTATCTATTTATAAATTGCTCAATTGTTAGTTGGAGCAAGTATCACCTTTTCCTGATACGATCCTTAGTTGGTTCTCACCCTCCCCTCAGCCTACCATTTAATAAAAAAAGAAAAAACTTAGGCAAGTGTGTGAATCAAAATTTCCCATTTTTGTTGCTTTGTGATTAGTATACTCTTATGCTGTGTAAATTTACGTACAATGTTACTTGAAGAAATGTTCTAACTTATATTCGAAGTTTGATGTAAGATTGTAAAAAAATTCTCCTTATTTGCATTCACATATATAATTCCCTGCAATGAGAGAAAATGCTATGGGGTGCCCCCAAGTGGCTTAGGTCTTTTTACTTGGTTCATTGCTAATTTCTGCTGTTGAGAAACTTCCTGTTGCATGTATGGCCTTAGCCATATCTCAATTGTTAGATGACATACGATGTAAAATGGTTTTCCTCAAGAATGGCAATGTCATCTACTGGTCTTCGGTCCTGACTTCGTCACCATTGTTTTTAAACTTACCATTCTGTTCTGAAATACATTTCTCCAGTTAATGCTGCAGTGGACGTTTGAGTATTATAATGATTTATGTTTTGTAGAAAATAATCGTTACAATCAATAGCCAATGTTGAAATTTTTGTTTGCTTAGGTTCCTTGATCTGCCTGTTAATAATTCTATGGATATGATTTGTTGCAGGAAGTCTGTGAACATTATTATTTTTATGAAAGTAACTTAACTTTCAACTATTGATGTTAAGATTGAATATTAGTTAATCCATTAGTCGTTTGAAATCGTCTGAATTATTGTACAAACATGGTATGTCCTTGTGTAACATTTAAACTTGTACTGTGTTCACTTTGATTCATGTGATCTGAAATTTTTTGATGTACATTTATAACGCTTATGTCCGAATTGTAATTCGTACATCTCAAATGCAGAGGGCCTCACAAGCTATCCTCAAAGCTCTGCATCCAAGCTGCAGATTCAAAGGATGCAGGAAATGGAGCAGCTTGCTAGTATTCAGGGTCTGCCCACCGACGGGAACTCTATGAATAGACTTATGGCAATGCAGCAGCAAGGAATGAACAACCCCAACATGGGAAACAATCCTATGCATGCCAACATGGGAAACAACCCTAACATGGGAAACAATCCTACGCATGCGAACATGGGAAACAACCCTAACATCGGAAACCACCCCAACATTGGAAACAGCCCTAATATGATTGCCAATAACCGAGGTTCATTGAGTGGGTCAGCAGCCTCTGCCGTAGCACTTACCAACTATAATAGTATAATGATGAGACAGAACTCTATGAATTCAAGTGCTAACTCACTTCAGCAAGAAGCTTCTTCTTCTCATAACAATCCGAACCAAAGCCCGTCTTCCTCTTTCCAAGGGCCTTCTAGTGTCCTTCCAGGGTCAATGCAGAACTTGCCAGTTGGTGGGTTTCCAAATCCGCAATTGGGCAATCCGCAACAGCAACGAGGTAACGTTGTACCTCAACAGAATCAACTATTGAATCAACATGCATCACAAGGCAGCCAGGCTTTACCACAGCACATGATACAGCAGCTACTGCAGGATTTTTCTGGAAATAACGGAACAGGCCAACAGAAAACTTTTGGAGGGCCAAATATGAACCCAAACCCAAGCATTAACGGAATGGGATACGGAAACAATGGTGCACCAGCAACACCTGCTGCTTCGAGTAACGTTACTGGAGGCGGAGGTCCTAGTCTGCTAAGTAAGAGCAACAGTTTTAAAGCTGGTTCTAACAGCGACTCTTCAGCAGCTGGAGGTGGATTCAATCAGAAAGCACCGGAAGTTTTACCAAATTTACAAATGACGGATGATATAGTTCCCGAATTGCCCCATGATTATACAGAAAATGGGTTTTTCGGCAGTGATCTTGACGACAATATGGGATTTGGATGGAAGTGAGATTGTTTTGATGGGCAGACAACTAACTGGAAGGTTCTCAAATGGCACCCATTATTATTATTATCATTATTATAGGTGTTCAGGAATCAATGTGTACAGTTTATTGTGATAGTTATCAAATTCTCATTTTCTTTTGAGTTTTCAACTTCAAGTTTCTTAAATTGTAGCACAACAGTAGTGTGTAGTCTATAGCAATCAGTTCTGGGTTTTTCTCATTTATTTCTGAACTTGTGATCTATCAGATATAACCTACTGTTTTACTCCCTCTTTATTTTTCTTAATTCCCAATTATCTATTAAACATTTCAATGCAAATTTAATACTCAAGTAAAGTAAGCTTAATTGTGATTGTTAAAAATCATAAAGCGATACATTAAAAAATGAATCAATACGAAATTAATACAAAATTAATGGCATCGGTTAAGTTGAAATGATCTTGTATTATCAGATGTTTCTCATGTGCATCTTATTTTGTCTGTAAACAATAAAAACAAATACTTATATATTCAAAATCCGGCATATATATTCAAGATTCAGTTTGATCGTACGATTTTATTGTATATTTCGATTATTATGATTCATAAAACACTCACGTACATTTCATATCCGAAATTAAAATACATTAAAACTCGACATCAACTTAATTAGAGCTTAATTAATTATGTATTGGCAATGATGGTAGATATTGTTGCTTTTTTGGATGATAAATGATGCAGAATTCTTGAACTTGTTAAACTTTTCAAGGATATCCGCAACAGAAGCGGTGCACTTATAATTTGCCTTGATAAGTTTTTGACAAACCTTGATATCATTTACCAATTCTTTCTTAAAAATAGAATTATAAATAACTTTAATATATGGTTTTGTTATTTCATTAATACAACCTCCCAAAAATCTAAAATAACCAAATTTTGCCTCTTGTGGTAAAGGCAGATTGTACCATCGATCATCTGGATTTGGCTCTATAAAACTATCAGAATCTTGTGCTGCATTTAAGGCTTTTATATATCCAAGAGTAACAATTACAATTAAACTTGTAACTTTTTTGATTTCCATGATTTATGATGAAATTTTTATAAAATACTATATAATTAAGAAAAATAGGAATGAGATAATAGTACAAATTCTAGAATTATATTGTGGCTATTTATAGGTCTATGAGTGTAGTTTATATTTGTTAGAGTATATAGTATATAACAATATCCACTTATCCAATAAAGTATTTACATTATCGCTATTGCTACAAGTTTAAAGAAAAGTCGTTAGATATTTATAAAGACAAGTTTGTAGTAATCTGGTCAAGTGTTGTACCCTTTTTCGTTTTCACTCGTTTATAATAGTCCATATTGACATATAGCAATTGTCTTATCTTATAACGTCCAATTCTATTTACTTGATTATTTGCATAATATCCTCCTATAATCAAGGAGTATAATATGCTCCTATAATCAAGGAGTATAATATGCTCCTATAATCAAGTCTATAGAATTGGACATTCTAAGATAATATTATAGGAGCATATTATACGTTATGTATGTAGTCTTACTTTTATCTAGCATTTGTCATATGCCCCATATTATAGGTCATAAGACTTGATATTTTTTCTTATCCATGGCCGTCAATTAGCATGTGCAAATTAAAGCAATATACATCAAAGGTTTCATAATATATAACATATTCGAGAACCTAAACCATTAGCTTAAAATTTTGATTGAGTTGGTCACTTAACGATGTTAAAATATAAAACATATCCTAGGGCCTCAACCACATGTATATATTATTTATACGAGAGTAACTAAGTAATAAATAGCCAAATATTGTTAGTTGTTTCGAAATTTGTAAACTAATAAGAAAAAAGCTAATAATTTTTGTTCTACTATCTCTTTTTCGAAAATCTCAAGTTTAAAAACTTATATATATCGGTTAGTTGGATAGTAAGTTTAATCAATAGTATACTCATATGTTGATATTCTTTTCCTTAAAATTTACGAGACGGCCCATAACCCTATCAATAGTACAGTGCTTTCTTAATCACATTTTTTACACGTTAAGGGCTCTATAAATGAATACTTCAATTAGCTACTCTATTTCACAATAATTATACAAATAGAAAAAATCCCAAAAACAAAGCATGTTACAATTTTGTCTTGTTGTACTTGTTTATAGTAGTTTATGTGTACATGTGCTTGCTAACTCTGTTCCAGCTTCGTTGCAGCAAATTAAACCATGCCATGACCAGGAGAAGTTAGCATTGAATCACTTCAAGCACAAATTTCAAATTAATTGTAGCATAGCATCTGTTTCAGCCTATGCACGTCCTAAGCTGGAATCATGGTGGGATTCATTTTCGAGTCATACTAGCGATTGCTGCAACTGGGATGGCGTTATGTGCGATGATGAGACGGGTCATGTGATTGGCCTCGACCTCAGTAGTAGCTGCCTTTTTGGTACCTTCCCTCAAAACTCCACCATTTTTGGCCTTAATAATCTTCGACAGCTTCATCTTTCTGATAATCACTTCAACTTTTCACAAATCCCTTCAGATATTGGTCGGCTTTCTAAGTTGACAGTCCTCAACCTGTCTCAATCCTCTTTTACAGGCCAAATTCCAGTAGGAGTTTCAACACTGTCTAGTCTTTCAATCCTCGATCTTTCGAGAAACGTTTTGCAACTTCAATTTGAAATGCGTTTTGAGAAGTTTGTGGGTAATTTAAGTCGCTTAACCAGACTACATCTTGGGAACGTTGATATATCATCTCAAGTTCCTGTAGTCTTAAGCAACTTCACTTCCCTTCAATCTCTCGTACTCGTTAGTAACAATTTAGTTGGTAATTTTCCATCGCGGGTTTTTCTGTTACCAAAGCTTGAGAAAATCGCTTTGGTTGACAACCATGATCTAGAAGGAAACCTCCCTGAGTTTCCCACTAACAGTGCTCTAAGACAGTTGAAAGTTTTCGGAACATCATTTTCCGGAGAATTAACCTCTTCAATTGGAAACCTTGGTAACTTGACTGAGTTGGTCATCATGGATACTAGTTTAACTGGATCAATCCCCTCTTCGTTAAGTTGCTTAACAAAGCTCTCTAAACTACGGCTTATGAGTAATTTTGATGGTGACTTGCCTTTATCTCTTACAAATCTCACTCAACTTTCAAAATTACACATAAGTCATGTTTATATAGAATCTCATATGCTGAATTCTTGGTTGACTAAGTTAAGCAAACTAGACAGTTTAACACTTAGAAAGGTATTCTTAACTGGTAAGATCCCACCTGCTTTAGCAAACTTAACTAGACTCACTTGGCTGGATCTTAGTTTCAACGATCTAACGGGTTGTTTGCCTAGTTGGCTAGCTAATAAAACTGCCTTATCTTTGTTAGATCTAGGGGGTAGTAAGTTTCAAGGTCCTATGATACCACAATGGTTTTCTCAACTCGTTAATCTTAAAACACTTGTTCTTAACTCTGATGGTCGTTCTGAAGCAATGTTTGAAACATTGCTGAAGCTTCCATATCTCACCACCCTCTCATTGCTCGGTATCAACCTTAACTTTCCTCTTGATGTAGCAAGTACTAATTCATCGCTTCCCAAATTTGGTGTGTTAAGGCTTTCATCTTGCAACCTCATAGAATTCCCACAATTTTTACGGTACCAAACTGAGCTAAAAATTTTAGACCTCTCAAGAAATGATATTGTCGGCACTATACCACAATGGTTTGTAAACACGACTGCGAAACATCTCTTAGAATTGTCTGTTTCTGGGAATAAATTGTATGGTGTTATTCCCAATGATATCTGCAGAGCAAGTTCAATGTTCTTATTAGATCTATCTATGAACAATTTCAGAGGGCAAATCCCTGTTTGTATAAGTGTGCAGCTTAGTGCAAGTTTAACTGTGTTGAATTTAGGTGGCAATCGGCTTGAAGGACCCATCCCTCATACTTTCTCAAACGCTTGCAAACTAAAGCAGATTGATCTAGGAGATAATCAACTAGATGGTGGATTACCAAAGTCATTGACCAATTGTGGATTGCTCGAGTTTCTTGATCTTAGTGAAAATGATATTAGCGACACTTTCCCTTCATGGTTAGGAAACCTTCCCAAGTTGCAAGTTCTTATCTTGAGGCACAACAAGTTCCATGGTTGGATAGCAGATCCTGAGTCTGATCACTACTTTAGTTGTTTACGCATGATTGACATATCCTATAATTTCCATTTTGGTAATTTACCATCCAAATACCTTCAAATTTGGCTATCCATGAGTGTGATTATCACCGAATCAAGTGAAGACAATATACAAGTTTTCCCAGAGATGAATCCTTGGTTTCGAATAATTGATTTATCAAGCAACGATTTCAGTGGTGACATTCCAGATATTATTGGAAACTTGATAGGGCTTGCAGCACTGAATCTTTCCAATAATCATTTTGCTGGTGAAATCCCTTCATCACTTGCAAATATAAATGGCCTTGAAGCATTAGACCTTTCTCAAAACATGCTCTCGGGAAAGATTTCTGGGAAATTCCGCAGCTTACCATTTTTGGAAGTGTTTAATGTCTCTCATAATCGTCTAGAAGGACCAATACCTCAAGGTTTACAGTTCAGCACTTTTGATAATAGCTCCTTCATTGGAAACTTGGCACTTTGTGGACCTCCTTTATCCAATCCCTGCAGAAAATCGATCATGTCCAGTGACAAAAGAGAAGAATCTGAGGTGATTGATTGGATATTCATATCATTGGGCTTTGTAGAAGGGTGTATAATAGGCTTTGTTATTGGAAAAATCTTTATAACTGATCCATATCACGATTGGTTTATGAAGACTTTTGGAAGAAAGAAGGCAATGAATCCAAGATCAAGCAGGTTAGCAGCAAGCTACCAACGGGGAAATCAATGAATTTGTTTTTTTTTTTTTTTTGGGGGGGGGGGGGTGGTAATGCTTCATTTGGGTATCAAGTTTAATTGGGTATCAATAGTCTATTCCAGTTCAACGAGTTCTAGTTAAGAATTGTATTGTATAAGATAGATTGTAATATTAGGCTGTATAAATAAAATAACTCCTTATGGGCAACTCAGCAGCTCATGATATGGGTTTTCCTAGTGCCTGCATCTGCATGACACACTTAATTTTACAATATATTGCAACGGAAATTTAAGTGTGGCCTTTCATAAAAAATAACAGGCGGATACTTTGTCCATGCTGATAGTTTGATACTATGTCGAGGTAACATTTGGTGTGTAGTGCTCCCGTGAGCCGTTCGATTGTCTTGGCTTCTTTTTGTTATGTTTGTGGTACTTTCACTACAACAAAACAGTGTAGCGATGGTGAATCTGCGACGAACATACTTCATCGCATTTTATTATGAACCAAGACGTTATTTGCGACAACCATTTTGTTTTCGTCTATCTGATTTTGCGACAAACTTGTGCGATGATAAAAACTGATTGCCATTTTTTTGACTTGTAACGGAATCTGGTGTTGTCGAGTGTTCTATAAAGTGCAACATCTTTTGTCGTTAAGCGTGAACCATGCGAACCTTATGTTATTCTCTGGCAAAGACTGTTGATGATGGAAGTTCACAAGCAACCGTATGCATTGACTTGGGGCTTTGAGAGTTGCACGATTTCGGAGACTGAAATTGGTCGAGCACATGGGTTGAGAATTAGTAATCCCTTCAAGAGAAAGTGGTCGCGCTGTTGCAAATGGTCTAGAATTACCATCCAATCATTCATGCATGGGTCGAGCACAAAACCTATTTGCATCCAACGTTTGCCTTACCTGTGCTAAAACCAACATACTGTACCTGTAACTACTATTGAAATAGTAGTTCCACACCTTTCGAATAGCACTAGTTACATGTTGCATGCCTTCTCGTCTTCTCGATGAAAAATAATGGATTTATGCCTCACATTTAGTCGGGATTTTTCAATATTGCATTGAAATCAATCTTCTCTAAGCGTTGAAAAACAAGTTAAAATTGTGAATGAATTGGTTTGTGGTTTTAATTCGTTGACAGCTATAACAAAAGTCGAGGTGCCTGAATTTTTCCACCAATTTTTATTTCAAATAAAATGCAAAGTATATTTATGTTAAAAGCTGGTAACTGATGCATTGGTTCAATTGTCAATCTTGCCTTTTAGTTCCAGTGATGTTCTCGCCAAGATAGCCTGTAAACATTGTAGAAACGTTTAACGAGTGAATAAAAAAATACAATATCTTTAGATTACTGCATCAATCCTTGTGTATTTCATAAGACAGTATATGCCCTTTAATCAATTAAAACCATTTTCTCTCCGGAGAATGATTTGGCAATCCCCTTGATTAAACACTATTTTGAACCTTGTAAAATATCCCATCAACCATCCTAATCTCGACTGAAGAAATTCACTTAATTGTTATTTTTTACGAATTTTCAGCATTGTAGGTTTCTTAGCCAAAAAAAATTGTCGAGTACTCGATAAGCCATTGTATAATAGGTTATCTTTGAGTGATTGGTTGGGTCCAATATCAATAGTTAAGTTCCTTGAACTGCCATTTGAAGATCATACTGATTAATAAGAATCAAAATTTGACACTCACTGATGTAGACTGTCGACGATGGAAGTTCAAAAGCAACCGTATGCATTGTTCACTCACAATATGGGCCTTCCCTTTTGCTAACTTAAATGGTAAAGGCATGCTCATGGTCCTTTGCTGTAATGCATGGTGGTTGTGGTGTCTGCTGCATAGATTTTCTGTTGTGTGCACTCAATTCGTGTCACTGTTTTCCCCGTAGTGTGTAAAACTTTCTATAGGTCTTATAGTCATATTTAACACTTGCGCTCTTAAAATTTGCAGCTTCGAAGTATGCTGGCTACGTGAATTCTTTCCATCTATGTAGTACGGTGAGTTTGAACTTCATTGTTTTGTGACTTATTGCTTCTTAGATACGTTCTGCACTTTCATATTGTCTTTTGTCGTAACTTTAACCTTACTCATGTACACTTGTGAATGGGGTGAGGTGAACGATTACTAAATAGAGATTTTGTATATACTTTTCTTTTATTAGATTATAACGCTCATACCTTGCAATTCTATTTTTTAAACTGGATTATATTTCTTATGTTCAGATGGGACCAGGATTTCCGGTATCAATACAGTCATTGTCAAGAGCTGCCGATCACTACAACAAAATGCATCCGCAATGAGACATTAGAGTTTGTCCTATAAGGATTAGGAGTTATTTTTTTTTTTGCATTATGTCTTGATTCGTGCTAAATTAGAGGGATTTCCTGCGTCAATCTCATATCATTGAGTGTGCATCACTGAATACAAAGTCTCCAAGAAACGAGCAATGGTTGAACAATCGATCTTCAAAGCTCTCTGGTGCCGTGCAAGATCAGCTGTTCCTTTATCTTGTGCATTAACAGCGTCCGAAACTTGAAGCATCAATTTGTAATGCAACCATCTTAGTTTAAGTTTATGTTTTAAAAGATGAATTACGGGTGGATTAATTCAATAATGGGGATGAGTTATGTTCATTTTTTGGATAATTATCACATTAATTCAATAGTGGAAAATTTGAATAAATCACGGTATACACAACTTTTGAAGCTATTTTTCAAGATAAGTAGTTTTTTCTCAAACCTAAAGTTTGGGGCTGTTTATATTTAGTAATAGCGAACAAAGGTAGAGGGTTCAAAAAAAAACGCAAAGGGTCTGTTCGATGTTACTGACAGCAAACAAAGCTAAAACCTAGACAAACAAGGGGATCTACTTTTTTAGCTCAAATCTGTTCGCTATTACTAACATCGAACAGCCCCAAAACAATAAAAATAGATACAAACAAAAACTTATATATTCAAAATCCGGCATATATATTCAAGATTCAGTTTAATCGTACAATTTTATTGTATATTTCGATTATTATGATTCATAAAACACTCACGTACATTTCATATCCGAAATTAAAATATATTAATAACTCGACATCAACTTAATTAGAGCTTAATAATTAATTATGTGTTCGCAATGATGGTAGATATTGTTGCTTTGTTGGATGATAAATGAAGCAGAACTCTTGAACTTGTCAAACTTTCCAAGGATATCCGCAAGAGAAGCAGTGCATTTATAATTTGCCTTGATAAGTTTTTGACAAACCTTGATATCATTTACCAATTCTTTATTAAAAATAGAATTATAAATAAGTTTAATATATGGCTTTGTTATTTCATCAATACAACCTCCCAAAAATCTAAAATGACCAGGTTTTGGCTCTTGTGGTAAAGGCAGATTGTACCATGGATCATCTGGATTTGGCTTCACAAAACTATCAGAATCTTGTAATGCATTTAACACTGTTATATATCCTAGACTAACAATTACAATTAAACTTGTAATTTTTTTAATTTCCATGATTTTTGATGAAATTTTTTATAAAGTAGATAATTTATAAGAAAGACAAGAATGAGATATTGGTACAAATTCTAGGATTATATTGTGGCTATTTATAGGCATATGAGTATAGTTAAGTTTTATACCAATAATAAATAAGAAGTGGGTGTTATTACATTTTATTAATCACATCAGTTTTGTAAGAGTCTTATTTATTGTACAACAAGCAAACAATAACGCAAGTTTTTTCTATTTATCTGTTACATAGACATAGTAAATTAGTAATGGATATGTTAAGTTAGGATTACACTTAAATGTCATTTGAAAAAGACATGATTAATGGGTTATTAAGTTACACTATCACTAGTGAAAAAGACAAGAACGATGTGTTTAGTAATCGGTACTAAATGGTAAAAATATGAATGATTTATAATGTAAATTTCCATGATATTTTTTTTAAAAATTAGTGAAAGAAACACCACACTGAAACATGAGAGCCCTTCATGACAATAAAAGTTTGATCATAAAAAGTTTTTATGTTTATAATTTTTCGTTACCGCAGAAGGAAAAAAATAGATCATATCTATCGAATTTTAGAAGCAAGCAACACATATCAATAAAAAGCATAAAAGTCACTTCTTAATTAAAAATGAACAATATTTCATCAACATGCGATAAGAAATCAAAATTTCTAAATAGGATTGGTAATTTCGTGGAACAAACAAAGCTAAAAACAACTAATTGTGGTATTTTTTTTATAGATTTTGTTCTTAAAAGTCTAAACATGGTTAGCAATTGTATGTGACTTTTGTATGAAAAAATCTAAGACTCCTCTAATAAGATAGAACAAAACTCACTACACAAAGTAAGATTAGGATCATCTATTTACCTCATCCTCATCCAGTATTGTCACTACCCACTACCCCCGCCTCAAAAACAAGGTTTTGGTTGAATGATCAAAATTTAACGGAATATATCCATACCCGAAACCATCGAAAGAGCCGTGTCGTAGGATTTAAGGCAGGGGCGGAAAAAGAAAAATAAAAAAAAAGTAATGT